>VWZZ01006767.1:0-45056 GCA_013399095.1 Psophia crepitans
CCCATGTGTAGGACCTTGTACTTAGGCTTGTTGAATTTCATGCGATTCATACTGGCCCACCTCTCCAGCCTGTCAAGGTCCCTCTGGATGGCATTCCTTCCCTCCAGTGTGTCAACACACAGCTTGGTGTCGTTGGCAAACTTGCTGAGGGTGCGCTCATTAGAAAAATCAGACTTCTTTTTATTTTAAATATTCAACAGTGTCACAAAACCCACAAAATACTCCTACAGGAGTGAATGTTCCCAGCCCCTCAATAAGCACCACAACAAGTCAAACCGAGAAACCAAAATGACAGCTGCTACCTAATTCCCTTCTGCTTGTAATACATTTGTCATATATTACTCTCCCTGGGACACGGGTTATTTTTGTGTTTGTGGGATGTCCAGGACAGCTGGGCCACAACTGGAGTAGTGACTTTTGGATATGAATTCAATATGTTTTTAGAGCAATAGTACCTGCTTCTCTTCTGTCTTTCTACATATCCTGTCCAGAACTTCCATGTTAGTTTTTCTTTTCTCCTCACAACCTTGCTTGCATGCTTTCCTTTTTGCCTAGAGTTATCTCTTCCACATATCTAGCAAGCATCTAATATATAACATCTTTGTGGATGATTTGGATGAGGGAATTGAGTGCACCCTCAGTAAGTTTGCAGACGACACCAAGCTGGGGGGAAGTGTCGATCTGCCGGAGGGTAGGATGGCTCTGCAGAGGGACCTGGACAGGTTGGATCGCTGGGCAGAGGCCAATGGGATGAGGTTCAGTGTGGCAAAGTGCCAGATCCTGCACTTTGGCCACAACAACCCCAGGCAGCGCTACAGGCTGGGAGCGGAGTGGCTGGAAAGCTGTGTGGAGGAAAAGGACCTGGGCATGTTGGTTGGCGCTCACCTGGACATGAGCCAGCTGTGTGCCCAGGTGGTCAAGAAGGCCAACGGCATCCTGGATGTATCAAGAATAATGTGTCCAGCAGGAGCAGGGAGGTNACTGGGCTTGTTTAGTCTGGAGAAGAGGAGGCTCAGGGGAGACCTTGTTGTCCTCTATAACTACCTGAAAGGGAGTTGTGGTGAGCTGGGGGTCGGCTTCTTCTCGCAGATAGCTAGTGACAGGTCTAGGGGAAACGGCTGCAAGTTGTGCCAGAGGAGGTTCAGGTTGGAGATGAGGAGAAATTTCTTCTTGGAAAGGGTGGTCGGGCATTGGAACGTGTTGCCCAGGGAGGTGGTGGAGTCACCGTCCCTGAGGGTGTTTAAAGAAGGTTGGATGTGGTACTTAGGGACATGGTTTAGTGGGTAATAGGTGGGGGGAGACAGTTGGACTAGGTGATCCTCGAGGTCTCTTCCAACCTTAATGAATATTCTAATATTGATAACTCTAATAATGATACCTTTTGTCCTATCAGTCCTGAGAAGGCAGTCACAACATTAGGCCTCTTCAAAGAAATTTTACCAAACTAGAAAGAATCAGGCTGCTGCTTCTTTAGACAAACATTTTTCAGATCTTACTGGGTTCTCACTCATAACAGACATGTCTCATTTACCTTGCTACTCTAGAGACTGGGCTTGTGAAGGAGCGGGATCAAGATGGATTCTGCTGTCGTACTGAGTCCTGGTAATCTCGCCTTCCATGAAACAACATAGTCTGGCTGGTGAGGAAATGGTGCACAGCAAAAGGAGCGTGCTGACAATAAGCCCTTTTAAAACCAGGAAACTATAATTAAATTGCACTTCTGTGAACAGTCCTTCACTCTAAAAAGCTGTTTTCAACCACCAGTGAAGTTTATGGAATATCTTCTGTAAAATGTAGTCATTCCTTTTGGTTGTGGGAAAAGGAAAATGCAGAAAAGGAACACTTAGATTTTCAGCTGTGCCCATCTGGATATTTTTTAAAGCTCTTTCCATGTGTGCCAGATTTCATATGTTTTAGGCACTTTTCAGAGGTTCTGAGTAAAGGGCCACTTGGCTTAAGTGGAGTTATAGAAATCTCTGGGAGCCAGACTGCTTTTATCTCTAGCCTATATTAAATAATCAGTGGCTGCTTTCGAAAATTTACTATTATGTCACCTGTCCCAGAAGCCCAAGGTAGTGCTGGCTCTGTAATCCTGGTCCAGAGCTTTCATTTCAGCTCTCTCATTTCCTTCACAGCAGCCTGGCTTTTTCTTTCATCTCTTTTCAAGCTAGAAATTATATTAATAGAGTGTGGTAGTTGTTATTGCTGTTTTCTTTATACGCAAGGTTACTACCCTGACCTCTTAGAGGAGAAAATTCCAGAAATGCTTTATACAGACCCATGCATATTCAACACAATACATACTCATGAAGAAAATAGATTAAATAATGCTTTGGAAAGTTGAGGCACTATACATATAAATACATTCTGTTTATATCTTTCATGCTGACCTCTGGTGAATGAATATGCAACACCACCTTCTTTCAGAGGTGTACCTGTCATGAGATGGGGACAAATGCTTTCATGTCTGCCAGTTACGGAGGCACTTCACGGGGCTTCATTGACGATTCTGAATGGAGAGGGGCAAGCACTGGTGCTGTGTCTGTCTTCCGCAATCAATAAAGACAGTAGTGACATGAAGCAGAAACTCAGCCTGTACAGAAAAGTACTGGGGACCATGTGAGGTTGTTTGGAACTAATGCTGATCGCTGGATAATTCAGAAATGATGATGAAAAGCTCATGACATGCCTGAAAGATAAATGAATCAGAGATGAGAGCTGGAGGAGACCTACTGTGTCTCCTTGTCTATAGCCAGCTGCCAGGGAAGATTGTTCCTTGCGTACAATGAAATCAGACATGAAAACTTCTAGCCTGGATGAAAAGAGGGCTTACTTCTTTGTTTTGTTTGTTGGTGGGGTTTTTTGGTTGGGATTTTTTTGGTTTGTGGTTTTGTGTGTGGTGGTTGTTTTTTTGTTTGTTTGTTTGTTTGTTTTCTTTAAAAAGCCTTGGTCAAAATGTGCAGCTTGTGAGACCTACAGGTCAGTACAGATTTAGTCTTACCCTAGCCAATATTTACCTCACTCTGCACTTTTTAACCATTTTCTGATTCAAGACAATATATCTTTACTTCTGTTTTTAGATTCTCACTGTTTAAGTGTTAGTTTTGTTTATACAAAGATTTTGACAAAGCCAAATATTATTACTAGTTTCACTCAGGAATTTCCATGCAGAATATAAAGTGCATTGTACTATTTATTATACTGATAAAGCTTTTACACTCGGTGCAATGTAAGTGGTGATGGCTGATCACCAAGTGAAAACTGTGATTTGTACTTTACAGGGAAAAAATAATCTTGCTTTAAATGTTATTGCTGGACAATAATTTCACAAGACTCTTATCTTGGCTTTTTATTAATAAAAATGTGTACAAAGTTATGTTTTTGTCTCCAGTTTTCCAGGCACAGGCGTGGAGACCAGCAGCCTGGCATCTCTCCACCTGTTTCCTCCCACAGACTTTTCTCTCCAACAAAAGCCCACGTAAATTGCTAGAAATTCAGCTAAAATAAAGTGCCTCAGCTGATTTTCCTTCATCTGTGATCATATGAATGCACTCAAACAATTTCTGAGGATTACAGAGGTATATTTTTTCCTTACAGCACTGAGGGTGTCCAGGCTACTTCACATAGCTCTTCTGTATCTCTGCTTACCCAATTAAGATGGGAAATTAGGAGCCACCAGTCTAAGAAGCTGTCACATGCTACCTGCTACAAGGAATAGGAACTGGCTGTTATCATGGGAAGGGCTTTGGTGTTGGTGACTAATTCCCAACTGGATCAGGTCTAATGTAAACTCGATCAAAAACATGGATCCAGCAGAGTCTTTGTATGTATTTAACTTGAAGCTTTATTTAAAGTCTTGGATAAAGACCAAACTGGGTTTTACCGTCATGTGTTTTATATGCATGCTTACTGTTCCGAGACACGAGGAGTGAAAGAAATGGATTTCCAAGTGTGATTGAATCTCAACTAGAAATTAAAGTCCCAAATTTTAAATTTGCCCATGAAAGGGGTTTTCAGGGTCTTTTTAGTTTACAGGCTGAATAGGTGAAGACCATATTAGAAATCTGGCAGAAAGTAAATACGGTTCTACCAAAAATTTGGGAAAAAGTAGTTGCTTCCTCTATGTACACACACTGAAGTAACAAGTTCCAATGAAACAAGATTTCACTACCATCTTTTTTCAACCAACTCAATACTAAAATTTTTCCCTCAAACTTACCTTTTTTTTTTTTCCCCCCTATCTCAACTATCCAGCACATTGTATTGTTTCCTATTTACATCAGTGGGACTGAGGAAGAAAGAGGTTGTGGTCTTTTTGCTTCATTCATTTCTAAGCACAGCTGCTTTGACCAAAGGCTGATAAATTGAAGGCAGTTCAGAGAAGAGCAACAAAAAAGATCAAGGGAGTCAGGAGAGGTTGACTTATGAAGAAAGATCTAAGTAACTGAATGAGTTTGGCTTGGCAGAGGGCACAGGATGACATACACTGACATCATGGCAGGTAAGAGAAATTACGTAGTGCAGCAGACAGAGTTGTAACTAGGAGTAGTGGGATGGAATTGCAAGAGGAATTTTTTCAGTAAATCTTCGTACAAATATCGTGACAGTGAGATGTATTGGGCTGTGGAATAGTACCCCAGGCGGTGTGGTTGAAGCCTTGTCACTTAAGTGATTTGGTGCTAGAGATGACAAAACACTCACAGGAAAGGGAACTATCTTGTTTGCCCTCATCTGTCACCAACGTCTGTATTTCTGTAATGCACAATTATGAATTCACTGCAGGGGAGCTCACTTGGCAGAGGTAAGACAAATGTCATCATCATTAGCAAAGAACACAGGAGTATAATAGCTACATGTTTTTTTTGGTTTTGAAAATGTTATCATTTCAAAGTTTGGCTTTGCAAAATTCTTTACGTTCACACACGTAAGTGTGACGGAAAGCTGTGACAAGATGCTGATTTCAGACACACAGGGGAGGAAATTTAGTCATCATAAAATAAAAACACGAAAAAAAAATGCGAAGAGAGGAAGTATGCCTCATGGGGAAAAAAAGGCACTTTGTAAACCCAAATAGCCACCTCAAATGACAAACCTACTGGCACTTGCAGCAGCTCATGATCTGGCCCAAGAAAAGTCTATGTAATAATGTCTGAGTCTTCTCCCACACTGCTCTGTCCCTTTTGCACATTCCCTTTTTGATGATTCACAGTGCTCTGTCAATTGCTGTCTTTTCTCATTGCAGATTAAGTGTGTTATTTAACGTTGTAATCTGCCTGCACTGCATTTTGTAGCGGGTCAAGGACGGTTAATACCTATGCGAGCATGTATTTCACCCTGTGACTGTGCAACCAGTCACATATTTGGCTGCTTTGCCTACATTCTGGTCCCTGATCTATTTTCTACAGGAATTATGCTTCTTACCCCAAGTTGTTCTGTATACATAAGAGCAGGCATTAAAACTTAAAAAAAATCCCATATCAGTGGCTGAGTTATCAGATTTTTATTTAGGTGTGTAACCACAAATCCACAAATATATTTTGGGCTCTTCTGCTGAACTGTATGGACATGAGTTTCCAACACATCTTTGAGGATCTGAGTCAGGGGTGTGTACAGATTTTCTGCACTAGGTCCTTAGATCTGTGAACATTACTGTTGAAGAGAAAAAAATTCAAATCAAGTTCTTGGTTTTCAAAGGCTGAGACAGTGGCCTTTTTTCCATCTGTTAAGTCAATTGGCTGTGAAACGAGTTAATAATCTGCAGAAGGCAATCTCAGTGTCATCTCTTTCTCTTGACTAGAGGTTGTTGACTAGCACACCCTGATGACAGGTCATTTTTTCATTACTATATTAAACATAATTGTGGTAAAGCTAAAGTAGGCATGTGAATATAAAAAGGAATAATTTATTTCAGGTATCTCTCCCTATCTAAATCTTAGTGGATATGTGCTACTTTAAAATCTTTTGAGATCTAAAAGCAGTACTATGACAAATCAATGTTTCTGGTTTTTGTTTCTTCTGCAGTGTTCAAGGCTAATTTACATCCAGAAAACTATCACCGCAATAAAGTTATTTGTAGAACTATTAATTAAACACATGAAGTGTGAGAAGCATGATTCTGTTTATAATAACTTTTCAGATGAGAGATTTAATACTACTTAAGTGCATCTTTTTCATATAATAGAATCTCTTGCTCATACCTAGACCAAAAGAAGAAAAATCAGAGATGAAGGCCGAGATGTAAAAATAACAGGGTTTGAAATATACAATAAAGTAGAAAAATACTTTTTGATGAACAAAAGTTACTAAGAGAACAAGTGGAGGGGAACTGTAGCGGATTCAGTACTGAAATGATCTGATATTGGAAAGCTTTCAGTGAAAAATGGCAGAGCTTTGTGGAAACCAATTTAAGATGCTATTGTTTACAAATTATTCTTAACTCCAAATTACCCCCAAGTAGGTCCATATTTCTTCCTCTCCTTTATGAGACTGCCAAAATTCAACGTTCTAGCCTGCTTCTAACCTTCCCCATGAGGCTCATTCCAATCCTCCTTGGAAGTCTTAACAGCGGCTGGACTGCCGAAATGCTTGGCACTTTCATGAAGATGATTGAATAAGAAACTGCTAAAAGAAAAAAGAAAAAGGTGGGGGGAGCACAGCTGTGAATTTTTTTCATTCTTGTCCCAAAAATGTGGTGAGCTTGAGGTATGGTCTTCAAGTGGAGCTGGTTTATCTTTAAGAGAACAGCTCTGTGCCACACAGAACAGCACCCCTCTGAAGAGGCATACTTCTTTAGCCCCTTTAATGCAGACATTAAATGGTGTGGTCTGACCCTGGGCCAATTAACAAAAATGTCATTTAAGTGAGATGAGGGGAAGTGCCTGTTTGTGTAGACAAAAATAGGAATGAAAGTAAATACATTTATTGAAAATATATGAATGAGCTTGAGAGAAATACTTTTGAAAATTAAACCTTACTGTACTACTATGCTCCCATGCAACGGCAAGTAGGAGGTCATGCAGGTTTGCATTAAAGAATGATGTAAAATCACCCTAACACAGGTGGAAGACTGACTTTCTCTGATTTGATCGATAGGCCTGGTGTCACTCCTGTTGCCTGAAAATCAAGCGGATGTAATTCACTGAAGGGTATATTGCTTTCTCCAGAGTTCCTGTCTTTGCTCATAGCAGCTCAGGACTATTCTGCATACCAGGACCACCAGCCAAGTTGTCAAGAGGGAATATGGCAGTGCATGAAGGGAGCGGGATCATTACCTTGGAAGTAGGATCCCTGGGTTTAGGTTGTGATCCAGTAAATGTTAGATTATTCACACCTTCTCATCACCCTGCAGTTCTGATGCTACTTCTGAGAAAAAGTCAGGTGGTTCCCTCCCAGACAGAGGAATGAGCTGACCCTAGAATAAGAGCTGAAAATACTCAGTGAAGTCACCTAATTATATGAATATATTTTAATGGCCAAATCCCCATATCCACAATTTTTATTGTAAAATCACTGTGAAAGTCCTTTCTAGTGGTTATGTTCCCTGAAAACAGCTAGAATATTCCTCACTCTCCTGAGACTATTCTGTGACATGACCTATCTACTCTTATTGAAGAAAAGATTAAGGTAAGATTTCTTGTCCTATGTCATATTGGCTTAGGTCTAAGTCCAACAAGGTTTTACCAATTCTTTTGGCTTTAAAAATCTATGAACTCAGTGAACAAAAAAGAAAGCCCAATCAGTATTAACCCATCTTGGAACAAACTACTGCATCTTCTGCTTTTCTGAGTCCAGGTCAAAAATGTCAACTTGTTTTAACAGACTGATCTGGGAGCAGTGGAAGGAAGCCTACCCTTGTTTCTCAAGGTTGCTATCCCATAGGGAGTCTCTGATGTCCAACAATGAGCTGTTTTGCACTGTATGCTTTCTAAGAGTCAGAAAACTGATTTATTCCCTTCTTCATCTGGACACCTACTTCTGTTAAGCTAAGAACTTACTCTTGGCACTACTGCCAAATCTGACAGCAAATTTTCTTCAGCTATATGAGGAAAGGAAATTGGAGGACATAGAGGTGTGTGCACAGAAACAGTGGGTTGCATAAATGTAATTTCCTTAAAAAATCGGATTAAAAAATCCCCTATAGCCTTTTTCAGGCAGTCGTTTGCGATTTGGCTGCCTCTTCCAGATCTAAATTTCCCTCTTTGGCCCTTTGGCTTTCATTCCGATCTCTTCTCTGACATGATTAGGGCAAAATCCACCTCCTGTGTATTACCTGCTGCCTGGAGTAGTATTCCAACATCTCTCTGGGTCTACTCAGTTCTGCACCTGATTTTAGTCTCATGCCAAAACTTCTTCTGTTCAAGCTCTCTTCACTCCCCTTCCCAAGCCCATTTCTCACTTGTAAGGGTACTTTTTTTGCCTTCTCAGATGCGTTGGGATGCATGGTTGACATAAGGTAAGCATATATTGTCCAGGCAACTTGCCACTTTACTCTGAGGTATATGAGGATGGTTGGTATTAAGAGAAAAAACACCCCACAATCTTTCACAAGTGGTGCCTCCCTTCAGTCACTGAGAGGATTTATCAGAAGAGTGTTGGATTAGCTGCAGCAACAGTAAAATCATCAGAAAGGAGAAGGATAGCCTCATTCCTCTAAACATTAGTCCACCACACAAGTTAGGGTTCACATCCTACAAGGCGGTAGGCCATTTATCGTGAGTGCTGAAGAACTGCTACACTCCTCTAAGCTTTCCATTGTGGGATGAAACTGGTGGGTACAGAGACGGTGGAGCCACCCGTGCCTGTGCTAACGTAATACCTGTTTTGAGGACTGAGGGACACAGACATGCAAAGTCAGTCTAGAAACCATG
Organism: Psophia crepitans; assembly: GCA_013399095.1. Taxonomy (NCBI): domain Eukaryota; kingdom Metazoa; phylum Chordata; class Aves; order Gruiformes; family Psophiidae; genus Psophia; species Psophia crepitans. Next base: position 8,868 of record VWZZ01006767.1, read on the forward strand.
TTCATGCCACCCACTATCTGAAATAATAAGCTTTTGTGCCAGTCTGACTACACAAGTTTCAGACATTCACATGATGCAGTCCTGAAAAAGGTGGACTTACTGCTGTGGCTACTAGTATTTGATTTATTGGGTCTTTGTGCTGGTTTTGGCTGGGAGAGAGTTAATTTTCTTTACAGAAGCGTGTGTAGGGCTGTGTTTTGGATCTGTGCTGAAAACAGTGCTAACACAGGGATGTTTTAGTTACTGCTGAGCAGTGCTTACACAGAGCCAAGGCCTTTTCTGCTTCTCACCCCACCCCACCAGCGAGTAGGCTGGGGATGCACAAGGAGCTGGGAGGGGACACAACCAGGACAGCTGACCCCAACGAGCAAAGGGATATTCTATAACATATGACTTCATGCTCAGCATATAAGGGGCTGGGGGAAGAAGAAGGGGTGTGTGTGTGTGTGAATGTTTGGAGTGATGGTGTTTGTCTTCTCAAGTAACCATTAAATGTGGTGGAACCCTGCTTTCCTGGAGATGGCTGAGCACCTGCCTGCCATGGCAATGATTTCCTTGGGTGCTTTGCTTGTGAACACAGCTTTTGCTTTACTTATTAAACTGTCTTTATCTGAACTCCTGAATTTTCTCACTTTTACCCTTCTGATCCTCTCCCCCATCCCACTGGTACAGAGTGAGTGAGTGGCTGCGTGGGGCTTATCTGCTGGCTGGGGTTAAACTACAACACTCTTCAACCTTAAGAATTCCTGCACTGTGCTTCTTAGAGTAGACAAAGCCTTATTTCTCTCCATTAACTTCCCCACTTTCCAAAATATTTATAGCCAGCTCAATACTGCAATTCTTGCTCTCTTTTATTTAGCTATGTGGAGCTCAGTAGACCAGTCCCTTGCTGATTAGAATGACTGAATAAATACTTCAGCTTAAATCAGTTGATTAATTCATATGGCACATTTCCTCTAGGAATTTATACAATGGCCAATAGCCTCAGCAATCAAAGTCGATAGGAATTACACCACCTCATGGCATCTGAAGATATCAGTCCACCTGAAATGAGATCCTAATTCACCAGTGTCTGATAAGTGGCTCTGAAAAGAGCAGGATAATTCTGGTGTAAGAAAAAGTAGTTTATGGCAACTTTTCTAGGCTTGATGTTGTGTGACATGCACAAGTAATGCTATTCTATTACCTTCTAGAAGTTTTCTTCCACTAATTTCTTTGTAAATTAACCAAGAATCATTTAAAATGAAAGTTTTTCTCCCTTCAAGCTGTTAAAAAGTGATATGGGAATACAACAATGTTAGAATTTTCACACTGCTATGGACGCTTTGAGTTTTCATTAAAAAGTTGATGTTCTCAGTGCCTCCAGCCAAAATTCTAAACAACATTAAAGCAGCACCATTCGTGCTGCTACAGGAGAGGCTGTTTCTGTATTTCCCTTTCCTACTCTGTTTCCAGGAGTTTACTCAGTTGCTGTAAATATTCATTTTGGGTTGAAACTTGGTAAACAGTGCATTGTGTTGCCCTTGGAATGATGATTTTTTGCACTGTGATAACAGTGTTGTTAGGAATCAAATACTCTTCCAGAATGGGACACTTTTGCTGTAAAAGCCTTGCTCTCTTCTGCATCCATTGCTCCCCAAAAGCACAAGATTCTGTGAAAACTGCCTTACTCTCCAGAAACACCGGGAAACTCTCCTGTATTAAAGTTGCAGAGAGTCACATCAGTGAAATTCCTCTCATATACATTTCAGCTGTGTAAAAATTAAGCATGTAGCTGAATTTCTGTCAGCAGGCTCCCTCTGAAGCCAATGTTACCCTCTGCAGGCACCTAGTCATTTATCGATTTTAACTTCTTTCTAGAGTTTGCTTCTCTCGCCCTCCAAACCCCCTTACTTTTACTCCAGAACTGGCCATCAATTCGCTAGCCACCAGTAACATTGTCTGCTCCAGAGCTTGCCTGCTTTCCATCACGTTAATGATTTAACCACAAATTTGATTCAGGGCTGGATTGTCACCCAGGTTTCATTACGCAGGTCATCTTGCAAGTCACAAGCATAATTTGGTCGCCACCAGCTAGCAACCAGAAGCATTCAGCCATCCACCAGCCCACGTCCAAAGAAACTGAGCTAAAACTCCCCTTTGTATATAAGGTAATGGTTACCATTTCCCTGTTGTGTGATTGCAGTTCGGTTCTCAGTTAATTACTTATATTCCAGGCACACATGCTCAGGTTCCAATAAGCAGCAGTGTGCTGCATTTAATTCGTGCTATATATACATTCTGAAATGTTTTGATAGTTCTTAGTTTGCATGTCTTATAATATTACCTGTGTAGACCCATGTTAGTTACTCGAGGGGCTACAGGTTTGCTCATTTCTCTCTTAACTGGATCAGTCACACTCTCAAGCTTCCCTCTGTTTCACTTGCATAGTCATGATAATTAGATGCCTTTTTTTTAATTCCTCCCTCCTCCCCCACAGGCCTGTAAAACACTGATTTAGCCTCACACCATGGACTATAAAAGAAGGCTAGAAAATTAATTTAGGTTAGCTGCTTATTTTTCAGATATCTACAGTTATGTGACTTTAATTCCAACCTCTTTTCACACTACTTTCCTCACCCCTGAAGAAAAGAGGTAAAAGCAGGTCTGTCCCACACAGGTGAGGGCTGTTACTCAGTTTGACTTCCTTGTTCAGCAGAGCTGGGGAAGGGCTAGATGGCAGCCTCTCCTGAAGCTTCATCCTGGCTGGAAAGGGGTGCATGGATACGTCCTTTACTAACTTTACTCCCCTCAGTGTGCGTATGTTCAGTGTCTCGTAGGCAGATTCTGAGTATTTTATGAAATATCTCAAAATAAAATTTGGTTCTTTTCCTTAAAAATGAAATATAGTTAGCAATAGTGCTATTAAAAATAAATGTTTTTTTCTAAGAAAATACAGTGCAAATAAACACAATGTTGGGCAGGTTTACTTTTCATTTGTCTTTCAGAAAGTGCAAAATTATCCTCTCCCAAAGTGCTGACAATCTCAGAGCTAAATTAGAATGGCTTTATAAAGTAATCTTGAAGTAAGTTGGAGCCTACCTAACCCTTTTTTTCTTTCTTTTTTTTTTTTTTCCCAGGAACAAAACAGGCTATGTTAAGCTGGGTTTTGAAATATGTGGAAGAGATGCATTCCTTTTTTTTTTTTTTTAATAAAAAGGATCTTCTTTGCTTTTCTTCAACAGTGAGAACATCCAAGTCAAATTTTGTCTTGCTTTTAAAACCACCACCTCAGGTTACAACAAAAAACAAATTACTAAATGATTAGTTCATTTTCTGGCTGGTTGAACAGACAAGGTATGAACAGAGTTTTTATTTTCCTCCATGTCAGTAATAAAACACTAATGAAATTAATTCATGCTCTTCTAACAAGAACGTGTTAGGTATATGAATCTGATTTTATTATTTTGGCAGAAAATGATGATTTGATTTATTTGATTTCTTCTTTTTTGGTGTATGTGGATGTATATTTTTATCAGCTAAGTTCCATCTTAAAGGGTTTAGAATCATAGAATCATAGAATGGTTTGGGTTGGAAGGGACCACAAGGATCATCTAGTTCCAATACCCTGCCATGGGCAGGAACACCCTCCACTAGACCAGGTTGCCCAAAGCTCCATCCAACCTGGCCTTGAACACTTCCAGGGATGAGGCCTCCACAGCTTCTCTGGGCAACCTGTGCCAGTGCCTCACCACCCTCACAGGGAAGAATTTCTTCCTAGTGTCCAATCTAAATCCCCCACTCTTTTAGTTTATCCCCATTACCCCTTGTCCTGTCACTGCACTCCCTAAGAAACAGCCCCTCTCCAGCTTTCCTGCAGGTCCCCTTTAAGTACTGAAAGGCCAAGATTAAGTGTCCCTGGAACCTGCTCTTCTCCAGGCTGAACAAGCCCAACTCCCTCAGCCTGTCCTTGGAGAGGTGCTCCAGCCCTCTGATCAGCTTTGTGGCCTCCTCTGGACTTGCTCCAGCAGCAACATGTCTTTCCTGTACTGAGGACCCCAGAGCTGGACGCAGCACTGCAGGTGGGGTCTCACAAGAGCAGAGTAGAGGGGGAAAATCCCCTCCCTCGCCCTGCTGGCCACACTATTTCTGATGCAGCCAAGGACATGGTTGGCTTTCTGGGCTGCCAGCACACATTGCCAGCTCTTGTGGAGTTTTTAATCAACTAGCACCTACAAGCCCTTCTCTTCAGGGCTGCTCTCAATCCATTCTCTGTCCAGCCTGTGATTGGGATTGCGCCGACCCACGTGTAGGGCCTTGCAATTGGCTTTGTTGAACTTCATGCGATTTGCACTGGCCCACCTCTCCAGCCTGTCAAGGTCCCTCTGGATGACTTCCCTTCTCTCCAGTGTGTCGACCGCACCACAAAGCTTGGTGTTGTCAGCCGACTTGCTGAGGGTGCGCTCGATCCCAATGTCCATGTCACCAACAAAGATGTTAAACAGTGCTGCTCCCAGTACCAACCCCTGAGGAATGCCACTCATCACCAATGTCCACTTGGACATCAAGCCGCTGACCACAACTCTTTGAGTGCAGCCATCCAGCCAATTCCTTATCCAGCGAGTGGTCCATCCATCAAATCCATGTCTTCCCAGTTTAGAGACAAGGATGTTGTGTGGGACAGTATCAAATGCTTTGCACAGGTCCAGGTAAATGATGTCGGTTGCAAAGATGTGGACTTGCAAAGTAAAGAAGATGACACTGGTTAAAGAGATGATAGTTCTGGATTCCAAAGTACCCCACCACTTGGAGCCATCATATTGCAGTCGATGCAAAATCCATCTTGCAACTTTCTTGTATAGTTTTTCTCATAACTTGCAACAAGATAATTGTGAGATTCATTTAGTGATGAGTTTTATTTAATCTCACTTTCTTGTATGAAAATTAAACATCCAATTTAATCTATCCGTCTATGCTACATCTCTCATTAACAGAGACAAGCTAGTAGTACAAATTGCATTTTGGCTTGTCCTAGAATGGGTAAGATAAGCTCATGCTGAATCATAACTCTTTGTCTTATGCCGAATCTGTGGCTGTATTTCATTCATCACTCACCATGTTATATCTTTAAACTGCGATACTCTTCTGGGTATTCAAAAGTTTACAAGCTAAATGTAGAGTCAGTATAGCAAAGTCTTATTGCACATCTGAATACCCTGCAAACATGCTGGGTTGAACAAGCCTAGAGGCAGACGGTCTTGTTGGTGGGTCATTACAGGATTCTTCAGGGCTAGCTTTGATTCCCAGCTGCTGCCATGGGATTTCTGGTATTCATCAAGCCTTTGCTCCCACTTTACAAGCTGTCAAATATCTGCCTGAGTAGGGGAGATATCTCACACACACAGGTATGTACACCTTCTACAGCTTCAGATGGCTGATTGTTACTAGTAGCTGAAAATTAGCCTACCTGTGGCTATGTGAAAGGCAATGAAGTTTAAAACAGCTGACTGCTGAAGAACATTGGCAATGTTAAACAGAGACCTGTGCATAAATACCTGTGCAATGCAATATAATTTTGTATATCCCTACTTTTATATTCTGTACAAAGTTGTCCGTTCTACCGACTTGCTATATATAAACATATACGTTGTATATATAATTACTGATGTGACTTTCTGAATTCAGTCAGCAGACTATTAACTGAAACAGGGGTAGCGGCAGGTAGGGAGAGCAAAAGTGCATTTTCTTTGAGCAAAAGTAGGTATCTCCAGTCTTTATCTGAGCTAATTACCCCAGGCTCTCTTTGTAGGCAGTGGAGACAGATTGCCCATTTTATTGTTCAATTTATCTAATCCTGAAGGAGTCATAAAAAAACCATCATATGAATCTCATTCTGAATGTAACTGTCTCCCTGCTGACTACAAAGAGAGCTTAGGGCAACGAGCTCAGATGTAGATGTCTACATCCATTTTGTCTACTTTTCATCGGATATAGACATTTCCAAAAATGCTTGTGCAGACAAGCTTGGCAAGTTAGACTGAAAGTCTCATATCTACAAGGACTCTGTAGGAACCCTGGATGATTAGCTTTAGGCTGTGATTACATGCTATGAAGACTTTTGTAGTAGCATCACATGAAGCAACACCTGTCCATAACACTTCATAATCTCACAACTAGGCAAAGACAGGCTTTCCTGCTCAAGGGACTGTGCTCTGACCTAAACAGCAAACTTTTGCGGTTTATGTAAGCAACAGCAGCATTGGTTTTTGGTTGTATCAATTTGCCTACGTAACCCCTGGAATGGCTGTTACAGGACAACCAAAGGGGGAGTGTCGTGTGGTAGGGAGAAGATATAAGAGAAGTGATAAAGCAGGTAAGCTGTTATGGCCATCAAAGCTTTGCAGTGTTGAAGCTGCAGTTCTTGCAGAGCTCTTAGGAGGTCTAAGCTCTCTTCCCTTAGCTGCTTACTATTGGATTTCCACTTACCATTGCATGTTTTCCAGACGATCTTTAAAGTTACATCTGTAACATCTGCTGTGTTTTGGGGTTTTTTTATGCAGTTTGTGTTTGTTTTTAAGCTGTGTGCTCAAAAAGACTCAGGTTTTTAAGCAGTAAATGTCATTTTGATGGAAATGCATGCATTTGCCATCCATTGCGAGGTGATGCCTACTGTGACCATAAAGCTAAACTTCATTGCCTTGATAAATAGTTCTTCTCTTGGCTGCTCAGCAAAAGGATGTTCTAGAGCCCTTAAACTACTAAGCTGTGGGATAAATGCTTTTGCAAATGATCATTTGTCTTTTGATTTTAATTTCTGCATGAAATTATCTATCACTTTTTCAAGGAAAAAATAATCATGAAGATGCCTGTCTAGCTAATTGCACCTACCCTGGGCCATCAATGGAACAGTTTTGTAGCACTATGGTAATGATTGATTTGAACAGTGTCACTTTTGTTCTGATGTGCTTCATAAGCGTCCAGGAAAAACATGTCATCGTGGAGCACGCACTCTCCCAGAACAAATATCCATAAATAGACTCCATTTCCTTTTAATGGTTTCTGCATAATTCTAACTCATGTCTATTTTATCCAAATACACAGCACAGTATTCAAATTAGAAATACTGTGGTGCTTCTCTATCTTTGATATAACCAACAAAAAGGTTTGTCGATGTATTGTAGGTTTTTCTTCTTCAAATGTTCATTGTGTCATTTAGTAATAACGCTACATCGCAAAGAACCTTCTTGTATGACATACAAGCAAAAAGTAGGTAAAGATATATATCATACGCCTGGTGAGTACTTTATAGCCTGGGGTACAAATTCTCAGCTGGAGTAAACTGAAGTAGCTCTCTGAAGTAAATACACTTGCGCAGTGTGCGCAGGCAGGCTCTGGGGCAGACAGGCAGGCACAACGCTCGTGGCAGGATGATTTTGTGCCAACTAGCTTTTTCATCTCGTTACTCGCAGAACCTTCCTCCACTTCTGCAGGCCATAAATATCCTTCTGCTCCCTTTCCCCAGCTACCTAGAAGTGCAGCCTAAATCCTGGACAAGAATCCATATTACAGAGAAAGCATTTAAACAAGACAGGGTGTGTGTGTAACAAATACGAAAGTAATGGCTGTCAGCAAGTGCAGCTCTCATTGACGCTACCCTAGGAAGCAATGGAAATGTATGGGGTAAAGAAAAATTCCTGGGTAGCTTATTTCTACCCATTGTGCCTTTTGGCCTTAAGAAGCCAGCCAGGACACAAACCAGGATGAGCTTTGGGTGTGTTCAATGCTGAAGAAAGGTTTTTCACGCACCGGGGTGCCTGTGTCAGTCACCGAATGCCTGAGGACAAGGATTTCCTCGAGAAGGTCTGACTCCCGAACACTGACGTAAGTGCCTGCCTGCTGTGGATGAATGGCAGGTCTCACCTTCAGTTCTTCCTGTTTCTCTGGCAAAGGACTTTTCTGAGGACAAGGTTTTCGAAGTTTCACTTTTTGTAGTGTATTATTAACTCCAGAGGTAGGTGGTCTCTAAGCTGAACCAAGTAGGCAGGTGAGGGAGCTAAAACAGTTGGAGACAGACCTTAGTAGAACAACTCCAGGAAAACAAGTCTTGTCCTTCTACTATTGATGAGTGTGCACAGAAAGAGGATGGATGCTGGGGAGATGGGGAGACTTTCCCAGAAACAGCAACTGTAATTGCATTGGTCTTGTCATCCCAGCAGGAGTGACAAACATAACTCCTCCGTGGCATCCTCTCGTCTCCCTGTTTCAGTGGTATACATTCTGACCTGGTCACCTACTTCTGTACTTCTGCATCATAAGGGCAGCTTGGTTGCACCTGAGTCCAGCTTCATATCAAAAAAAAGGACATTTAAAAAAAGAAAAAGAAAAACAAAAAGGAAAGAAGACCAATTTTGTAAAATGCTTGTTAACAACACATCTTTCTTTTAGAAGTTTAAGTTTGTTTATGTATGTGATCTACCTAATCTATCTACCCTAGTTTGTTTTCGTTCTCTCTCACCTTGTATTTCTCCCTTTTTTAATTTTCCCTTCTACTCTCCTAAGCCTGGAGTTTCATTCTAACTTACACTTTTCAACAACCCTTTTATTCTTGCATAATAATAATAAAATTTCAGGCCTATGCCCAAAATGAGCAACTTTTAACAGGAAAGTTGAAGTCCATGCATATCACCTGCATAAGAACAGGAAGTGCCCAATGCCAGGGAAATATCCAATATTACTAATACTATGGATACTTTAACATCCTCACGTTGTTTTTCCCTACACAGACTGGTGCCTAGTGAAATCCAAAGCATGCTTTCTATCAGTCTACAGGTCACAAAAGTAACTGGGATTAAATTCATATGACAAATGTAGAGATCTACAGTGCAGGTGTCTAAATCTGACCTATGTCCTGTATGCTCTCTTCACTGCAGTTGGAGACAGACAGGTATTTCTAGGGTGCCATACTGAAAATTTTAAAAATGAAATGCTCCCAAAGAAAGTCTGTTTTCCTCCATTGACCATACAGGGAGCTCAGAATGACAATTTGGGATATAGGCAATGCAGATATCCAAAATGCATGAGGTAAGTCCTGTCCCTGGTCTCTGGTTTGTTAGTCATGTAACCTACACAACTCATCTACGAACATCTTCGCAAGATGTTGTTCCTAAAATAAACTCATCAGGGACATGTCTGCACCCCTTTCTCTCCTTTGCTCTGTGAACAGTAATTTGCTGAGCAAGAACCTTAAACTCCAAAGATATGGCACGGGCACAAAGCTTCTGCCTCTGACTGCCTACCTATCTCCTAACCACATTCTTTACAGGAAAAACTGTACTTTTGAGACATCTGTGCATAAGTAAGTGCAAACTTAAAATCCCATCTGCAGTACAATCAGGACCTGTGGATGGAGAGTCAGGAGTTCAGCTGCCAAAGGACTGATGTCATATTTGCTGCCAAGTCCCCCGTGACTGTCCTTTTCCCATACCGTGTGTCGTGGTTTTACCCCAGCCGGCAGCTGAGCACCACACAGCCGCTCGTTTTCCCTGCTATGGGGAGGGGGGAAGAAGGAAAAAAAACCCACCAGACTCCCCTGAGCTGTGATAATGACAGATGACAGTTTTGCTGGGACAGCAAAGGGAGTGAAAGAGAAAAAAAAATCCACACCAAAGAAATCCCAACCCCCAGTACTGATGATACACGATACCGTACAACTTGGACCACATGCTCAGAGATGTTCCGAAACCAGACCATCCTGGAGCCGTGCCGTCTCGAGAAGTACCTCCCCTTCCTGACCAGCCCCCAATCTATACTGAGCATGACATCACATGGTATGGAATACCTCCTTTGGGTAGTTTGGGTTACCTGTCCTGGCTGTGTCCCATCCCAGCTTCTAGGGAAATTAACTCTATTCTAGCCAAACCCAGAACACGGTGACAGCCTGCGTGCAGTGCAGTTAGCAGGATCATCGCTCAGACATCGATCTTGGGGTGGTGGCACACATCAGCAGAGGATGTCTGGCCCAGCAGGTTGATTCAGTGTGCTTTCTGGGTCCCAAGCTCCCTCACAGGAATGGGTGCTTTCAAAGAGTGTGTCAGACTGCCTCTGTCAGGCTGGTGTATCTTTCCACCACCTTCAGAGAAGCTTATCTGTACCTCACTATACCGGTGACTAGTAGATTCAGCTCCGAGTTTCAATAGATGAACAGTGGATTTTTCTAACCTCTTGACCTCCAAACTTTCTTAGATATACCTGTCATTCATGTTTAACATTTAATGGGTGAATTGTAACATGACAGGCCTGACTACTCTTGAACATAGGAAATGTCCCTTAGTGGCGTGTGAAGGACTGAAGGTCTGTCATTCAAATGTAAACATCCTTTGGGACCAGAGATAATTTTTTTTTTTTGGGTGGGGGGGCGCGGGCAAGGGTAGGATTATTATTTTTTTGTGTCTGTGATTTTAAAAAATACCTACTCCTAGTTTTAATGGCTGTTATTGACAAAGCGGTAGTGAAAGGAGTGGTTAAATGTGATCAGATCTGTTTTACAATCTGCTGTTGCACGCCTTGCTAATTTTAATGTATTAAACATAACAATATGCCACATATAATCCAAAATAATAAAAAGAGGCATCTATGTTGTGACTGCCTGTAACTGGTGGGCTTGGCTCTCTCACAAGAAATTGGCTAGCTTCCATGATCCAGAATTTGTCATGATCAAAGAACATTTTGCAAAGAATGCAGAGGATGATTTTGCTTAAAAATCAGCTGCCGAAAGAAACATCTAAGCATTCATTTATTTCTACTATGGCAGCATTAAAATAATTGGCAGGACTGCAGCAAGCGTAACAGTAAAATGTATTTGTGCTTCATGCCGCAACAAAATGATTTTAGTAGGGGCTAGCACAACTTGAATGCCAATAAGGTACTGAGAGCTGTGAAACATAACCACCACACCGTATTTGAGGTTTAGGATTTACTCAACTTACTAAAAAATCAATAATGGGATCGTTTGTAACAAAATCTATTTGCTGAGAAGGAATGTCAGTGCAGGTATTCATCACAGGAACGGGATGCAGACAGTACAGTGCCAAAGCCAAGGATACAAATGAAGGTCTTTTACAGTACACTGGCTAATAGCTGACAGTTTCAGAAGTCTTGGAGACTAGAGGAATGTTAATAGGACCAAGTGGATGTGAAGACCTTATGGAGTGTAAACATCCACAAAACTGTTGAACATTTCCCAAGACTAGCTGGAATCACCGTCCCCTGTCATATCAATGTTTCTTGTTTTCTCTTGTGAATACTGTTTTCTGGCTAAGTGAAACAAATTATAGTAAAAACCCTCAATTTTCCTCCCAAAATTGGTTCTGGCCCATGGCAGAAATGGAGTTTGTATCCTTTTTATAGTTCATTAAATTTTTCATTTGTATTTTTCCTTCTCTGGCTTCATTGTGTCTTGGCTCATAGTCTCTCCAAATTAGAATATAAAGCCAAAAGTTTCACTGTTCAAAACACAACTGTGGATTCCAAGGGAAGGGTGATCCAGCTATGTCACCCAGATCACTGCTTTTGGAAGAACTAGAAGTGCTACCTTTTCAAGCTGGGTGTCCCAAAATGAAAGTACCTCAGTTTGGCAGACTTTGGTTTTCAATCATCTTCTTTAAGGTATGGATATTTTTTGAAGCATATAGTTCTTTACCTTGTAGCAAGATTAAAAATTAAAAATTAGTTAGTTTTAAAAGTAAATTTTGTTTCTAGGTATGTTCAGTGAAAGCATATGTCTACAAATGTCTAGATGAAATGCCTATTAAAATGTTCTTCATCCTATCGGAAAACATCAGCATTCTTGTAAGAAACAGTCTCCTCTGACTCTTCTGGTTTGGGTTTTGTATGCATAAGCAATTTCAATACATGGATGAAGCAATGTCACACATTGTAAGGACCGGTTTGCCTTCCTGTAGCACCAGCTTGTGGCCCTGCATGTATGAAATGGGGAAGAAGATTGCCCTCTTCACTATGGTTTACTGCTCAAGAGTGTACTGTGCTGGTAGAGATTCTGTCATCTCCACCAGACAAAGGGCACCATTTTCCATGTTCTGATCTCCTCTGTATCTAGAGTTGGACTATGTGTCTCCTAATATATATGTATGAGAGCTGCAAGTGATTCTGACCATCTTGAGCTCATCTTCATAGCATCATAGAATGGTTTCGGTTGGAAGGGACTTTAAAGATAATGTACACTTCTCTGGCTCTGCTTGGCTGTGTAGTCAGTGGGAACTGATAAACACAGACTGAATTGTAGCTTGTAATAGGAGGTTTGGATATGGCATCTACCTTTGACTTCTGTTTCTGTGCAGAGCCAGAATCTGGTAGTTCTGAAGAGTAGGGACTGAACTAGTCATAACAATGTTGATTTTAGATGCCATTGTAGTTGGTCTGGATATGAATCCAAGATGATATAACCTCCCATCAGAACCTAGAAAAGAAGACAGAGGATGACGTCTACCAAAGGTAAAAAGTTCAATACCTTTTAAAAATCTGAAAGTGTTAGTCTTGTCTCAGGATCAGCATTAACATTCAGGACGTACAATATAATGCTAGAATTATAGAGAAGAAGATGATTCAGTGTATTTAGGACTAGCAGAAAGTGCTAAACATTCAAAATTTGCTGGAAAGACAGTGGAAGAAAAAGCGATTGGTGATAAGTTGCCCTGCTTTCTTAGGGAGAATGGAAATTGATGGTTTGGTTTCAGTGGTTGACAAAACAATTTTGGAGGATGCTGCCTGAGGGACAATAGCAGAACAATAAAAGAATAGGATACCAATGGATTAAGTACCCAATTAAACTCAATCACATATCTTGAAACAACCACTACAGTTGCAGCACCTGGTATCTGCCATTATCATTGCAAGTTAGCACAAAAGGAAAAAAAAAATTACTATGAATCACAGTACTATCAAAGTGTTCTTCGGCAATGAAAACTCAACAGTGTTTCACATCACAAATAAAAATGAAGTTTCTAACACCTCTTTTACATAGCACAACCCACATCTGTCTGACAATAGTGACTCAAACCTACAAAAAGGAAATAGCAACTAAGAAGTTCTTAAATGTTTAAGATGTAAGTGGAAACAGTCATTTCAAAAGATAAAAATGGGTGAAACAAATCATTCTAAATGAATGCCTGAATAATGACAATTGTGTCAATACAAATGAAAGTGAGAGTTTAAAATTTGCTGCTATGAGAAAGAATAAGAGGTTTTTACAACATTTTTTTTTTCCTGTTCCTTTGCAGGATCTGATACCAAATAAATGAATCTCTGTGTAATGAGCCAAACCTGCCACAGATTTTAGTGAGTGACTGTAATATGGTAGCAGACGGTGTAACTCACTGCAAGATTTGGCAGTAGGTGTTCACTGGAATCTGTGATGTTTTTGGGGACTTGTATGATGAAACCCATGAGTTCCATCTGAAATCACAAAGTTTTTCTTATGCTTGTATGAAAGCATGAGCTTAATTTAGCCTCTCAGATTATTCCTTGCATTTAAATTGTCATTAATCTTTGTTCTGATTTAGAAGAAAGGATATCTTAAGAAGTTGGCTAGAAGACAGAAACTAGTGACACCCAGCCATTAAAACAGAGGTTTGGCAATTCAGAGAAAAATCTCCTTGGATAAAAATCTGACTACTGCTGCATAATAAGGCAGTTTTTCCAAATCTTCACTTTTAGGACAACTTGAAGGAAGGGTTTGGCAGAAGGGACCCAGTCAGCTTGGAGAAGCTCTCTCTGATCGTTCAGTACTTGTTGGAGGAATGAAGTCCAGGAAACAGGATTCTGACTAAGGACAGCTAAACACTGCTCAGCAGTGTGGAGAGAAAGGTCAAGGGCAACATATGATACTTACCGTTTTTAATTTTCTTTTTTCATTCTGTTATCTCTCTTTAGAAAGAATTTATCACCTTTGCAAATCATCTTGTGATTTCATGTACTGGATTTATGTCCTGGTTATGACTTACCAAAGCAATATTTACTAGAAGTATTGCATTCTTCTTTTTCCCTGTTCCTTCACCTTAATTTTATGTTGAAATTTAGTACCGTCAGGAACAATGCAGAACTATATATTCCCAGAAGAGCTCAAGTACCTCACAGGTTTACTTAGGCACTCTCTTGAGTGCAATATGATCCTTCCTCTTTGCGGGCATCGGTTGTAACCGTTATCCTGTGTATTCTGTATGTGTGGTGCTGTATCTGGGGCACTTTGTAGCTGCAACAGTATAATTCCTGTGTTTGAAGTGCAGATTCTGAAATTCATCTTAGTTCATGAAAGAATAGGGACAAGTACTGAAATATTTCTTCTCTCATCTGCACCTTACTATGCTTTAACGTAAGCAATACATGCGCTTGAATATCTGGTGTACTAAGGTGAGAACCTTCTTTTTTATTAAATCATTGGAAGAACAGTAACCAGGCATGTGACAAGAAGAATTATTGATAGGTAGTGAATACATAGTAGTCCAAACTTCACAGAATCACGGATCAGTAGGGGTTGGAAGAGACCTCTAGAAGTTATTGAGTCCACCCTTCCTGCCAAAACAGGTGCCCTACACTAGGCTGCACAGGTAGGCATCCAGGCAGGTCTTGAATATCTCCAGAGAAGGGGACTCCACAGCCTCTCTGGAAAGTCTGTTCCAGTGCTCCAAAACTTATTTCTTTCCTTCTCTTTATCTTATGTACATAAATAAAGTGCAAGTATTAGGATCCTGAACACTCTACATACATTCTTTAGCCATTAAAGGGAGACAGATAGGCACCTCCAGACAGCAATGCACAGAGAAACAGAAAAGATCTCAAGTTGTCATCTAATATATCATCTTGCAGTCTTTTCCACAAAATCTAATTGATTATTTCTATCTACCTACAACATTTAATATTTAGCCCTGTTGAATTTTTAAATATTTTTCAAGTTCACATTTCCAAGTTATGAAGAAACCTGTCCTCCAAGTAGATATCTACTGCCCATGACCTAATACTCAGAGATCATCCTCCTCTGCAAACTTAATAAACCCTATCCTCCATCATTGAGGTTATGAGTGAGTCAACTGATGAGGAGCACCACACCCAGAACACATACTTGTAGGATCAGGAGTCCTTCTCAGTCTTTCCATGGTAACACAGAATGATTGATAATCACTCTTTGTGCATGGTCTCGTTTTACATCCAGGCAATCTCTCATCCACGTCTTAGAATGGTTCAAACATCAACCTGTGAGCCTGTCTGTCCTTTGTTGCTGACTATAGAAAGGGACAGCTAGATAAAGATCCCAGTAAAGACTTACAGATTTAGTAATGTACTTTTTAACCACAGTGCAATCATGTAGTCCTGTGTGAGGTCTCAACTTCTATATGACTCTAAGGATTTTCCTTATTCTTTCCCCATAATCTGATATATATATATATTTATTCTTAGGAGAGAATTTTTTATTTCTTTACTGATAAAACTTTCATTTTGATATCAGGGAAAATATTAATGTCCTGAGGTGGTTTCCTCTTCCAAATTCACTGTCACAAATTCATTATTTAGATTGAGCATGAAAATATCTCATGTAGAGATTCAGGAACAAATCCTTAATCCCTCTGCATCTTGTGTGGAAATTTGCAATATTGGAAGTGAAATTTAACACGTTCACATTCTTTAGTATTTTAAAAAACCTTTTGGCAAAGATTAATTCTACATGTTTTGAGACAACCAAATAGTCTCAAAAGTAACTTTAAAATTTTGTGAAATTTGTCATCCTCTACAGGTGCTTAGAGGACACTAGAGGCGGCATAAAGCAAAAAATTCCCAATCTTTAGGCATCCCAGTCAAATACTCCCAACATCAAAGGCGTAGAAAAGCAATTATCACAAATGTGCTTCTCTGAAATATTTGCTATTGTTTCAAATAATTATGTTCAACTTGGAATGACTTAATCAAAATGCAGGATTTCTTACTGATATTATTAATTTATTACCATAACAAGTACTGGTTCAAACAAAAAATCTCTAGACCAAGTTAAGATAGGAAAAAGTATTTGCCTTTTTTTTTTTTGGAGGCATGGAACTAAGTTTATGATTACATTAAAATGCTTAAAATGTAAGCTTGAATTCAGTAGGCAAAACAAAAAATCTTCATGCATTGAATTTCCAAAATAAAGAAAACAAACTACCAGGTAATATAAGCATATCTGATGGGGGGGGAAAATCCAAAACCATGGTGTACATCTGTGTTTAAAAATGGTTAGTGATAACTGATGAAGGAAGTATGAGGGCAAAACCAGAGAGGGTTTGATAACAAAATATTTTCCTATCAAATAAGCATTTTGTTTTCCTGGATCTGGGCCATGCTTCAGTCAGAGCAATACACCATGGGCAACCGATGGATGTATTCAATGAATAACTCTGGCTACATCCCCCTGGCTGAGAGAACTGGAAGATGTTTCTGACCTCTTCTGTTATTATTGATAAAATCTCATTTACACAAGCGTGTCCTGTAAAAAAGCCCAACAGAGTGGTGGAAGATCACCAGTGATAGACTCCAGCCAAACTAATTTAATGCCTACAGCCTAAGTGTTTGGACCAAAATATTTAAAGGTAGGACATACTTTGAGAAAACCTAGTGACTTTCTAGAGAATCTGGCTATCCTGAGTTTTCAGTCATGAAAGCCTAGACATTATACTGCTTCTTCTGCTGGGACAAGCTAACGCCACCATTAATTTCTCATATGATGCTTACTCTGTGCTGATACCGGTTGTATGTAGGCTGTGTCTTGACCGCATCTGATTCTGCCTTTGTAACTCTTTGTATCCATAAATGGAGAGCTGAGGATTCCCTTTCTGCCATGAAGTCTAAGGTCAGTGAGGAGCTAAGGTGACTGACTGCCTCAGTTCCTCCCAGATGCCTCAGGGGAAGATCTGTGCTGGAAGCACACCGGGGACATCAGCACACCAGCACTGCCGGATGTCAGTGGTCCTGCTGGTGCAGCTGTGGTCTTTTCCGGATGCCGGAGTTTCAAGAGTTTCAAGAGCTGCTCTAAATTATAGTGAGAGCTGAACTGTTCCTAACTCTATGGACTGGAGAGAGGGAATACAGCACGAATTTGTTTTAAAGTCTTTGAGTCTGAATGTTTCTGTCATATTACATCTTTGCTTTCAGAAATGATTCGTTGCCTTACTATCCTGGTCTGGCAGACCTCTTTCATTTGCTGTATCTATCTACCTTTAGGCTGCATGACACCAGGAAGGCTGGACACTCTTCAAGAAGGAAATCTTAAAGGTGAAGGAACAGGCCATTCCCATATGCTGAAAGACGGGCTGGTGGGGAGGAAGACTGGTCTGGCTGAACAGAGAGCATTGGCTGGAACTTAGGAAAAAAAGGAGCATTTATGACCTTTGGAAGAAGGGGCGGGCCACTCAAGAGGACTACAAAGACGTCGTGAGGTTATGTAGGGAGAAAATTAGAAGGATCAAAGCTCAACTAGAACTTAATTTAGCTATTGCTGTTAAACATAATAAAATAATATTTCTATAAATATATTAGCAACAAAAAGAGGGCTAGGGAGACTCTCCATCCTTTATTAGTTGCAGGGAGAAATATAGTGACAAAGGATGAGGAAAAGGCTGAGGTACTTAATGACTTCTTTAACTCAGTCTTTAGTAGTAAGACCAGTTGTTCTCCAGGTACCCAGCCTCCTGAGCTGGAAGACAGAGACAGGGAGCAGAATGAAGTCCCCATAATCCAAGGAGAAATGGTTAGTTACCTGCTACACCACTTAGACACACATGAGTCTATGGGGCCAGGTGGAATCCACCCAAGGGTACTGAGAAACCTTGCAGAAGTGCTCACCAAACCATTTTCCATCATTTATCAGCAGTCCTGGCTAACCAGGAAGATCCCAGTTGACTGGAGGTTAGACAAAATGAAACCCATCTACAAGAAGGTCTGGGAGGAAGATCCAGGGAACTACAGGTCTGTTAGTCTGACCTTGGTGTCAGGGAAGGTTATGGAACACATTGTCTTGAGTGCCATCATGTGGCACGTACAGGACAGCCAGGTGATCAGACCCAGTCAGCATGTGTTCATGAAAGACAGGTCTTGCTTGACTAACCTGATCTCCTTCTACGACAAGGTGACCCGCTTAGTGGATGAGGGAAAGGCTGTGGATGTTGTCTACCCAGACTTTGGTAAAGCCTTTCACACCGTTTCCCACAGCATTCTACTGTACAAACTGACCACTCATGGCTTGCTTGGGTATACACTTTGCTGGGTAACAAAGTAGCTGGATGCTCAGGCCCAAAGAGTTGTGGTGAATGGAGTTAAATCCAGTTGGCAGCCAGTTACAAGCGGTGTTCCCCAGGGCTCAGTCTTGGGGCCAGTTCTGTTTAACATTATCAATGATCTGGATGAGGGGATTGAGTGTGCCCTCAGTAAGTTTGCAGATGACACCTAGTTGTATGGGAGTATTGATCTGCTTGAGGGTAGGATGGCTCTGCAGAGGGATCTGGACAGGCTGGATCGATGGACCAAGCCAACTGTGTGAGGTTTAAGAAGGTCAAGTGCTGGGTCCTACACTTGGGTCACAACAGTGGCAGGCAATTCTATAGGCTTGGGGAAGAGTGTCTGGGACGCTGCCTGGAGGGAAATGACCTGGGGGTGATGGTTGACAGCTGGCAGTGTGCCCAGGTGGCCAAGAAGGCCAGCAGCACTCTGGCTTGTATCAGGAATAGTGTGGCCACCAGAAATATGGAAGTGATTGTACCCCTGTACTCAGCTCTGCTGAAGCTGCACCACAAGTACTGTGTTTAGTTTTGGGCCCCTCGATATAAGAAGGACATTGAGNGTTGCAGGCAATTCTATAGGCTTGGGGAAGAGTGTCTGGGAAGCTGCCTGGAGGAAAATGACCTGGGGGTGATGGTTGACAGCTGGCAGTGTGCCCAGGTGGCCAAGAAGGCCAGCAGCACTCTGGCTTGTATCAGGAATAGTGTGGCCACCAGAAATATGGAAGTGATTGTACCCCTGTACTCAGCTCTGCTGAAGCTGCACCACAAGTACTGTGTTTAGTTTTGGGCCCCTCGATATAAGAAGGACATTGAGGTGCTGGAGCATGTCCAGAGAAGGGCAATGAAGCTGGTGAAGGGTCTTGAGCAGAATTCTGATGAGGAGTGGCTGAGGGAACTAAGGTTTTTTAGTCTGGAGATGAGGAGGCCGAGGGGAGACCTTACTGCTCTTTACAAGTACCTGAAAGGAGGTTGTAGCCAGGTACATGTTGGTCTCTTCTCCCAAGTAACAAGTGATATGACAAGAAGAAATGGCCACAGGTTGTGCCAGGGAAGGTTTAGATTGGATATTAGGAAAAATTTATTCACTGAAAGAGTTGTCAACCATTGGAACAGGCTGCCCAGGGATGTGGTTGAGTCACCGTCCCTGGAGTTATTTAAAAGACATGTAGATGTGGTGGCTGGGGATATGGCTTAGTGGTGAACTGGTCTATGCTGGGTTAATGATTGGACTCAGTGATCTTAAGGGTCTTTTACAACCTAGGAATTCTATGATTCTGTGATTCTATGATTCTATGATCTTGTTTATAAAGGGGAGTGAGAAACAAAACAAAACAAAAAAATAAAATGGTTTTATTTGGGCTTTTTAATATTCTTGATGCCAGTTCAGAATTAGTAAAAAATGTTGAGGCTTCATAGTCACCACCACATTGAGCAGAAGGTTCTATTTTTTCTTCTATTCTTTTAGTGGAAGAATGAGACAGACAGAGCCATAACACATGTATATATTGCACCTTCTGTGGGTCGTACTGCCTTTATTTATGGAGATCATTCCTCATGTCCAGTTCTCTTGGAAGTCTTATCTGTCCTATTTATCATCAGAGATGTTTCTTCTTGACAAATATGCTTTAGGGAATGAATCAAACCTTATTGAGCTGTCACTGCTTACAGGTAGTTCGGGAGAACTTCTCTCCCAGATTAGTTCCTCTCTTGCCTTTGGATATTTTAATAGATTTTTTGTATTAGAATTGAATTTGGGTCAGTAGTTACAAAAACTGCAAATTGGAGCTGCAGTTCTCTCAGCAAATCAGTCAATTTTGCCAGCTGCCTTCCATCAGGCAGCTTACAATACTATTTAATTATTAAGCTGGAAAGGGAAAACTGACTTCCCTGAGAGTGGCAGAGGCATTTCTCATGTAGGCACCATGGAGAATGTGAAAGCTGGGGAGTAAGACGGGGACTTTCCATAATGCTTTTGTATCAGATATGTAATACCAAAGCTGTGTGTTCTAATTTACCTGTAAACCAGCTGGGCACTGACACTCTGAGGTCTAGGAATGTGGCCCTAACCTGGTGGGCATGAAATGGATCACCCACTGCAATTTGACTGTGAGTTCTTGTCATTGCCTTTTTCTTTGTTCAGCTCTCGGCACCCATGTCCCTCTGCAGCAGCTGAATCATGTGCATGGTTGACAGACATATGGGGGCTGACGATTTTATCTCAGTGGATCCTGTGAAATTCTGAATGTCTGAAAAACTGCTGTCAGAAAGAGCTAGAGCTCTTTATTAATGAGTACGTAGTCAGATGCTATGTTTCCCCTCCCACGTTGCCTATCATGACTCCCTAGCTTCAAGTATCCCATGCGAAAGCTAGTTTTACTGAGCCAGACACTTACTTGCATTCCCCTGATGCCTCCCAAAAGCTCAACCAATAAATGGCCTATCCTTCCCTATTCCCAAAACTTTCATAAATCTAGTCTCCTCCTGCAAGCTTAAAACGCCAGAGTCTGAGATCTCCTGCAGAGAACTTCATATGAGCTTTCTCATACTGCCAGCCTTAGCCCTCACTGCAGGAGTTAAATGCTGCTGTCAGGTTTATTAGCACAGACACAATGAAGTTCCCTCATTTCCAACCAATTCAGGTCACAATCTGAAGCTGAAGGTCTCTGCTTCTCCTTGCCCTTGTAATTTTGAGGAGCACAGACACATGAAACTTTCACAATTGTGGAAAAAAATAACAAGGTATCACTTGTTAAAACCCTTTGTCTTTTGGACAAGGGGATTTTATATGCTGATTCTAGCAAATTGTCTTTCACGTCTCTCTTTCTGCAGCTGACCCACTTTCACGAAGGACAAGACCTGTTGCTTAGGGATTTCAGTCCATACCAGAGTTTGAAGCCAAGGCACTGAAAACAGTAAGATTTATTCTTTCTGAACTTGCAGCTAAATTTCTGTACAATACTTGACTGCAACATAGCGTGACAGTATATCCATCACAAATACTTTCTAGAAGAAGGTGATCACCTTCATAAACTCCTATACAATTTTTGTTTTACCCAAGAGCAGAAATTTAGTTGAAACTCCTCAAAAAAACCCCAAATCTGCAGGTAACAAATAACATACTTTAAAGGTATTTATTTATAGGAGCACACAAGTACATACATTGTATGTATCTGTATATAAGCATGTATTTATGTATGTTTTAATACGTACATATATACAGACTTCTAAAACTATATAAAAAGTATTTGCTTGTATATATAATAATAAACAACCTCCCACCTCTAAATGGCCCATTACATGAAATGGGCTTTTTTATAACAATATCCCAGATGGTCACTTCTGAAAAATTTAAAATGTATACAGATATTTTTTGAGACCTGACTTCCTGACATATAGGTCTCATCAGTAGCTTCAGTTTCTATTATTACTATTATATTCAAATATGTTTGTGAGATTTTGCAGTGTATGATCTTTTTTGTGAAAATCTTCTCAGAACTAAGATAAAGTAGTTCCTGGAAGTCAGAAAGCAAACAAACAAACAAAAATGTTTGTACGATATTTAAGGTGTAGATGGCTGGGGGAACCAGTGGATCTTACAAACTAGTGCATTACAGCTGAGGTCCTCTGGTCAATGTGGGAACTACCCATAGCTTCAGTCAGGGGAGACATTTATACTGTGAGTTTTCCTTTATCACGGCACGCTCTCACTCCTGTAGAGTCTTAATGGTTCACAGCTAAACGCAATTTGATTACACTGCTCTGTAAAATCAGGGCTCTCCCTTTTCATATCTTGTTGCCCATAGTTTCAAGCAATATTTCCAACCAGAAAGCCTAAAAAGTTTTCCGACTCCTCTCAGTGTCTAGCCTTTTTGCCTATGCTCTCAGGAAACCTGTTCAGCTCTTCCCACCCAGCTTTCACGTGTTTAACTAAGTGTGTTCTTTTCCTGAGGCTCAGGTCGTAACTCCAGCACCTGATTTACACCTTCATGGCAGCAGTTGCTGTGCCTGTACAAACAACAGCAGTTTGCTGCAGGTAGTACTAGAGTATCCTTCACCTTGTGTGTTTTTATAAAAGCACCTGATCTGTACTTAAAACAAAGGAAGATGTTTCTGGCATATTTTTTCTGTGTGGAGCAGGTACAAGGAAACTTGTTTACATGCTTAATTAGCCACTGTTTGACCATTAAGCAACTACTGAAGAAAAGTTGGTGCTCTCCTACTGCAGCTACGCAAGTGGTATGAACTGTAAATAGAAAAGAGAACAAATGTTGGCAAGTCATCACAGAATCAGGAATGATCTATCTTTAGATGTAACGTGTTGGTCTGATTCCCAGGCAGCTTATTCCCCCTTGATTATTAAACAAGAAAGGAGCAATTGTTTGGACCAGCCTTTTGTTCAGTGCTCATGCAGCGTGTAGCACAACAGAATGCTGGTCCTTCAAAACGCAATGATTGATCATAGCTCCATCTCCATGCCTGTAATGGGTTTAAGCAGTAATTGCTGCATCAATGCCAAAAGATTTACAAAGGTCAAAATCAAAAGGCAAAGAAGACCTCTGTTCCTGTCCCTGCCACCAGGAGAGTAATTGTTATCAGGAGCTCCAATAATGGCAAAAGTGCTGAGCTTGCTTTTTTGGTCCTGCCTTAAAAACTTGATTATGTTTCACTGGTATGAATGCCTCACTGGCAGGCGCTGCATACTGATGACAGTCATTTTTCTTCCTGCTTGATGTTGGCCATTGCAGCTGTCCTTGTAAAAAGAAACCCACAATCTCATAGTTTCGGCAACATTTTTGCTGAACAACAAAAAAGGCTCAGATGTCCTCTGATACTCCAGCAGTGGTGGATAGCAGAGAGTGGTGCAATAGCACAACAATTGCTCTTGGCTGGATCACACTCTGTCACTCTGAAGAGGCAGAGAGACTGTGTGATTTGGAGAGAAGGAAGCCTGAAGACATTTTCTAGGCATGGAAGTGATTATCGGGGACCCTGGCGGTGCTACGACGGTTTTTGGTTCAGGCTTGGACTCTGCCACAGATGCTTTGACCAACACTGACTGGTCAGCAATGAAATGGCCATGGTACAGGGAATGGGTTAGATGCTGATGGTGATAAGGAAAATGCTGATACTTCTGCCTTCTTTCATGCCTGTGGCTTGCCATGCACCCCTGTTGCCCTACGAGACCCTGTGAACATCATCATCTCTGTTCTTGACCGCACATCTGTTTTGTATGGGGAGGGGGGAATGTATCCTTCCTCATTCACATTAACTTTGGGATATGTAAGAAAGATTATCTTAAAATGCAACTGGAATGGGCTTGATTTTTCTCCTCACTTCCATAGGTGTCAAAGTAACACAACTTACCTTCTTTCCAGAAAGCCAGTCCTATCTTTTGTTGTCAAGGCTGAAGAATCAAGCCAATCTGACTAACTATGTACTAATTTATAAATTTCAGTGGTTAAATACCCACCTATTAGCTATGAAGTTTAAACTAGATACAAATGAATTAATCTATGAACAATAAAATCTGCCGAGACTGCTTCAGTCTAACTGAGGACTTTGTCTCCTAAAAAAAAAAAGCAATGTTTTTGTTTGTGCAAGATTTCAAGAGCCTGAAGAAGCAGAAAGGGATCCCCACCTGAGGGCTAGAAGACCTACAGACCAGAACAGGTTGTTGGGGAGACCTGTGGGCACTGTAAGATCACAGAGGGCAGCTGTGGGCTTTAGAGAAAGCAGAGAGATGGAGGAAGGGTTCCTCTCATGAGAAACACGTTTCAAAAAGCTCTTGATTCCTGCTAATTAAATAAATCTGAAATTATTCCCTGACTCACTGGAGTTCAATCTCTTTTTCAGACTTCTTCCTAAAAGTCAGCAGAATTACAGATGGGTGGCTGTTCACCGAAACACGATGATGTTTCCACCCTCAAGGTAAAGCCATGTTCATCTGGATGCACTTCTAACTTGCTGGGTTTGTTAGACAAGTTGTCCTAGTGTAGCTAAAGCAATTGGGTTACATAGTGTGTGTTCTTGGACACCCAAACCAGTTTAAAATGTTTACATTGATTGACTTCAAATGGTTAGTTTTGGCTCACTGGATAAAAGCGAAGCTTTAACTAGTGTGAGTAACTCTCTATCAGATGTTCACATTCTTATAACTAGGTCAAAATTATGTTGGCTGTTACTCTGCTGCAGTGTTCCAGGCTAGGAAAGTCTCCCTATTCCTTAGGATTCATCACTGCTGAGGTCTGAAGGCTCTGAACCAGACCACACAGTACTTTACTAAGTGGTTAGAACTGAACGCGAACAGGATATTTTTCCTTGTAATACT
Organism: Psophia crepitans; assembly: GCA_013399095.1. NCBI lineage: Eukaryota > Metazoa > Chordata > Aves > Gruiformes > Psophiidae > Psophia > Psophia crepitans. The sequence goes on from VWZZ01006767.1 coordinate 33,492, forward strand.
GTTTTCCTTCAAACACCTAGTTCTTCTAGTCATATAATCTGTTTATAACTCTTCCTCATATTCTATATAGAGTCTATCAAAAGTGATACTTTTCAACCTTTGTCTACGTGCAGATTTGTAATGATTTTCCAAATGCACGTACATGGAGCTCATCATTCTAGGGAAAAAATCTTCTCCATTGCTTTTATAGATCTTCCTGTCAGTAGGACTGAGCTCTTCTTTGGTATTTGATATTTTCTTTTGCATCCTTCTACTTCTGTTCATACATCCATATATAGCATGGTATAATGATAAGTGTAAATGATGACAAACACCACCAAAGTGACTTGGCAACTGATAGTATTATAATGCCACATTCCTCTCTGCACTGTGTCCTGTACTTGCTGTTACTCTTTGCCTCTTTCACCCTCTTACCTGTATACATCTTTTTTTCTGGGACAGCTTTACCCTTTCCCTTCTTCTACTGCACTGGAGCAAAACAGATCAGTTGGACTTAACCGGATCGGTATGGAGCCTTTAGTTCCAGGCATGAAAATGGGTCAGAAAGGGGGTGCCAGGGTGAGGTGGCACCTCAAGTACTGTGCAAAAAGGAACAAAGGCGCACTGACACTCTGTTGTAATCCAGATTACACCACAGGAAAAATGCACTACTTACTAGAAGCAGTGGTTTAGTGAAGTGTAAAATAATCCCACGTCCCTAGAAACACTTCTGAACACTTGTCTAACACACAGTGATATTATAATAGCTTTCCGTTACACCTATCATGATACTAAACAGAAGCTTGAATTATCTACTATTCTGAATCTTTTTTTTTCCAATGAAATATGCTTAAGTAAACAACAAAGTATTTTTTTCCCAAGATAGTTCTGGAATTAGACCTGACCTCTTTTAGTAAAGCTGAGTTACTATTGCCTCTTGTAACACCGTTTAAAAAGGGGGGTTTATCTCACCTATCTCCAGCCACATAAAAATTAGATGTTTATTCTAAAGTAATACTTTGGGCTGTCTAAATAATAAAAAGTGTGAGATACCTCCAGAAGGTTGGTTGTCTCACTTTACAATATAAATTTAAGGTAAGTGGGATGCACGGCTGTAGAAATGGACACATGTGACACACGAGCAGCTTTAAGGACATAGATGAGTGCTTACATTAGGAATAGGGAAAATAGGAAATCCACCTCACATTTCCAAAAACCCTCCATAATCCACCATTGTTTGATTCACTCAGTTTAAGACTTCAGAACGTGCAGTCTCATGGATTTGCTAGAGTGGCACCAAGCAGAATCAACATCATAATACAAACCTAAGTCAACAATCAAGAGTTTTCTTTTGTTTATAAATCAGCTTCAGTTTGGACCTGACTTCACATTTAACTAGATAAAGCATGATGCCCATCCCCCCTCCCCCAGATATTCTGTTCATCACCTCCAAGTGGTTCCACAATATAACCAGAACAGAACATCATTTCAAATCTATTGACAGAGAAGGCATCAGCTTTATGTAGTCATTTATCAGAAGTATACACTTTAATCCTCATACTTAATCCTCTGCTCTAGTTGTCTGTGCAATTTTTTTATAATACCGAGGTATTCCTCCTTGCCATTTCTGCGTTCATTTGTTCCTTTATTTCCTTTTTTTTTACTTTTGAATTGCTAGATTTTTAAAATTTCATTTTACATTATTTAAGCTTTCTTTGCAAGCCCTAAAACTTGCCTTTTTTTCACTGAAACACATCTTTCTTTCTGTACATATCCTCCCTTTTCTACTATAAATGAATGGGAAATAGATTCCTCAGTCTCTAGACACTCTTTTGCATGCATCTACTGGTGTTAGAAGACACTAATTTCAGATTTTCACAAACTAAGGAGGTATACCAGGACAGATCAGTACAAGCATTGTTTCTTATACTCTTTAACCTTGTCTTTAGTTTTGGTTTTGCTTCCAGACACAGTATAGCAGTAAATAGACCTTTAAACTAGATCTGTATGTGTATTATTTTTGTCCCATTTATTTCCCCTTTTTCATGGCTTTATAGTGAATGCCTATAGACCAACCCACCTTTATTTTATCTGATTCTTACAGTCTTTCTCTGTCTTTCCCCAGGTGATCGTAAAGCATAAGGAAAAAACACCTCTCTGAACCAAATGTCTCCCAAGCAAAACTTAGTGTTATTCTTAATATGTTTGGTTTGCTTCCAAAATTTGTAATTATTATGTGGTGATATTAGTAGTATTATAATTACAATTATTTTAAGAAGTAGTATCCTTTCACCAAAACAGTGCTTGCACACCTTCATATCAGATGCAAAAGATTCTTCTCATCTTAAAGGGAAATCTATTTTTTCTCTGGTAGTAGGTATAAACTAATGTACAAGATCAGATGGGTGGCTAAAATCATATTATTTAGTTGCCCTATTTCACAGTGTGTCTTTAATTGTTGATTTATTTGAAACAGCTTATAATGTCCTTCACAATAGTGAACTGTAACTGCAAAGAGATCTTAATGACATAGCTAATATAAAAAATGTAAGAAAACTTCATTTCTGGGTTCATGCCCAGTTTTTTTGACAGCTATATTCATCAAGTAAAGGTTTAGAGGTAGGAAACAGCTTTAAGAAATAATGAGAAACTAGAAATAAGATATTCATCTTATCACAGTTTAGTTAGAGGAAGCTGGGTGTAAGCCAGGCTTTGAAATTGAAGATTCAGAAATTAATGACAGAGGGTGATAAGAGTTGTAAATCACATGCATTTACATGCCATCAGTCTTGTCATACAGGAAGATTGTACCATGATTGACAAGGGAGAAAGTATTAATTTGTAAGGATCAAGATTTTGGAGTTAATAGCATTTGATCATCTGACTCACCAAAGGTACAGAACTGAAATACTTACATTATATAAGAGTGAAGCATAATCATACAGAAAATGGATTTGAAGAAAACTAGGAACCCTAACTTTTTCTTTCTTCTTCCACTGTAAATATTTGTAATTCTTGTGTATGTCCTTGCCATTTATCAGACAGGCTTGTGCACTTCCTAGACAGGACTGTTGACTTTATGTGTTTCACATGTTTTATACTTGCTATGTGTTTTAGCCTGTTTTGTTGAAACATCGTAAGTTCTTTTTCTGATTTCCCTGGGTACACTAAAGGGAAGCTCTTCTGGCTGTGACTGCTCTTATATTGTGCTTGAAAGTGGATTTGGGGCAGAGGCTGAGGCACTCTAAAGGATTGCTTAAAGCAGGGGTTTACAAGATCTTTTTCTCCCCTGCTCTTTTTATTCCTGTAATGAGAACGGTGATCCGCAGGAACTGGGTGTGATCCCTAACAGAGAACTTGCAGCAAGGTCTAGTTAATTTTTTGCCATGGGTCTTCCAAGAAGATGGACTGTGGTGTTACCTAGCTCACAATGTTTTTTCACCTTCCTTTATTTCTTCTGTAATCACATTTTAGTCAATACTACACTCTGCAGTTGGGAAACCTTTGATTGCTCTCTGCATATCCAAATCTTGTAGTTTCTTTCTCCATATTATTCATATAATGAAATGTTTTCTGAATCCAAGAACCAGCATAAAAGTAACAGAAAGCAGGCAGCTGCTGGAAGTAAGAGTTTGTAAGAGGAATTCAGTGCTTGATCTGTAGTGTGAAGGTTAGCTGTATATCTGTAGATTTTCTTAAAAGCAATGACCAGTTTAGTTTTGCACTCATTATCATATGAAAGTTATAAACACGTTAAGATGTTGCACAGCACTGTGGACTTGTTTGGCATTTTTCATGGTGTTTGCCCAGATCTTTATCTGTGCATCCTACCTGATCATGTCCAGATTCCTGAACATTTCCAAACCCTATTTTGAAAAGATACTCTCTGCAGTGGACCAGAAAAATTAGGTGTGCATGGCTTTGTGCTACATGTTGTAATCCATCATGCCATGCTGAACAGGAAACTGTACTGAGGTAAGAACATTTAGACCTATGAACACAGAAAAGTAAAAGAAAATTCATATTGCTTGTCCTATCCACGTATTTGTGGTTCCTAATCTTCCCACTGCTCATTGGTATAATGGAATTTTAATAAATATTTAGCATTTATACTTCTACTGTGTGATCAGCAAAATACCTCAGCTAATTAAAGAAGAAACCAGGCAAGGAATCGGGAGCTCAAATCCTTCCTCTGCCCCTGATGCCTTGTGTGCATTCTGACATCTTGTTTTTATTGGATTTCTATTTCTTTATTTGAAAAGTAAAGCTACCATATACTACAGGGTGATTGCATGAATAATAGTATGAGTGTCATGGTTTTACCCCAGCCGTTGGCTGGGCACAACGCAGACACTCGCTCAGTCCCCCTCATCAGGAAAGGGGAGAGAATCAGAAGAGTGAAAGTGAGAAAACTCGTGGATTCAGGTACAAGAGTTTAATAAGTGAAGCAAAAGCCACGTGCACAAGCAAAGCAAACCAAGGAATTCATTCCCCACTGCCCACGGCAGGCAGGGGTTCAGCCATCCCCAGGACAGCAGGGCTCCGTCACGCCTAATGGTTACTGGGGAAGACAAACGCCATTACTCTGAACGTTGCTGCCCCCCCTTCTTCTTCCCCCAAGCCCCTTATAAACCGAGCATGACGTCATATGGTATGGAATGTCCCTTTGGTCAGTTGGGGTCAGCTGCCCTGTCTGTCCCCTCCCAACTCCCCGCACACCCCCAGCCATCCCGCCGGCGGGGTGGTGCGAGAAGCAGCAAAGGCCTTGGCTCTGTGTGAGCATCGCTCAGCAACAGCAAAAACATCTCTGCACTATCAGCGCTGCTTCCAGCACAAACCCAAACCACAGCCCCATACTGGCTGCTATGGAGAAAATGAACTCTCTCTCAGCTGAAACCAGGACAATTAAATCTATAAACAAATAAGATATGCAGATAAAAGCCTTTACCAAAGCAGGCCCTCAGTAGTCAGGGAAGATAAAGTCTGAGGAAAAGGTAAGTAATAAGCAAGGCCAGCTTTGACTTTTTTTTTTCCCTCAACAAAATTCCAGACATTTTAGGCATTCAGAGACTGCAGTAATGAAGACACTAGGAACACCAGAGTGACAGTCACTGCTTCTGTTGCTTAGGTATAGGACAGGACATGCTGATAAAGTTTTTAACATCAAGTTTGAAAGTAGCAGCAGTTCACACAATTAAGCTGGTGACTCAGTGAACTGCGTCCTTTACAATTTCCCCAGCTCTGACACATCATGGGGTGACTTTATGTCCTACTGTTTTCACATCCTTGTTGATATCTTGAATTAGCCAAGCATCTGTTACTCCAATCAAATCAGATATCTGTTTTAATACGGTTGTTTTCAACACTGCAGTGTGTTCTGATTATTCTTTGTAATGAAAAAAACCCCAACATTGAATTCTATTCCTTTTTTCTTTTTTACAAAGGATAATTATTTGTTCCATTCTACTCCTTTTCTTATAGTTCAATTAGATTTACCTACCAGTAGCTTCTATCAAAGCTTCTCCTTATCTGATTTGGTATCTTTTACATGAAAAATTATTAAATTCAGAAAAAAAAAGTAGTCTGAAATATATACGCATGAAGCAACTTTCTTTAGCATTTACTGCACATTCTTGGGGTAGTAGTAATGGTAAGGATGTTTTTTTTTTCCCCCACAAAACATGACATTTTCTGACCATACAGACCTAATTTATCCTGGAAATATGCCTTTTTTTTTAAATGATATTCTTTGACACAATACCTTCTTTCCCAGGTCCAGCATGAGTTACTGTTTTCAACTCCCAGTTCATGCTTAAAATAAAGAGGCAATATTCTGTCCTGAGATTTATGGGTATAAATTTGGAGCAGTTCTAGGGAAATGAGTGGAGTTGCTCTAACTTTACTCTGTATAACAGAAGGGTACTTTCTGGACATGCATAAAGCTTTGCAACAGTCAGGGGAGGAATGCTGCACTTCTAATGCATTAATGCCATTGATGATGTTGGAAGACATTGATATGTTCTGATAAATTGTTTTGCATTTTTCATTAGTAATGTGTGGAGTAACTCACATCTTCAAAGGAATCAAACCAGTATATTTTGCTGGACATTAGAACACATACACATTCTTCAAGCTTCTATATGGCTCAACATCTTTAAGCAGTTTTAAACAAGTTCTGAAGTATAGAACACAATAAATACTTGCAGATCATCTGTTTTTACTGTGTTGTCCCTTGTCAAACGGCAACATAAATTATTTCCATAGATTACACATGATGTATACTCATGATCTCCCTATAGTTGAGATCAGAATTAGACCTTTAAACTCCATGCCAACAGCCAGCTAATGAAGTGAGTCCATTCCACATACTTCTTGCCTAATTGCAGCTTGTAATACCCTGTCACAGAAGATCTATCAGAGTCCAAAACGTAAATCTGTTAATGGAACCATTTATGATGTAATTGGGGCTTTTCTGTAAAACACTGTGAATATTATGAGGAGAAGATATGCAAAATGTTTCCCTAATATACTTATGTGTGCCAAGCTGTTAGATTCAGCAGTGATATTGACGTTCAGTGATGCTATGTAACTGCTCCAGTTCAGCCACGTTCTCTTAAAATATATTTTTGGATGTGCTGTCTCAAGTCAGTAGGGAATTATATTGATCTGGGGAGAAAATTTTAGAAGCTAGACCTCCTGATTTACTGGGTGTATAGTGTGACAAGGCCTCTAATGTTATGGAGATGCTACATTTCTAGTCACTTTGTAGGCTGCAAGAAGAAAATTCTGAGAGAAGCTGCACAAAGTTGTTGGCAGCAATGCTAATTGATGCATGCCACAGAGATCAAATAGAGACTTTTTTCATCTAGCCTCACAAGCTAAAGATACATTTGTTTTCTTTTGGGAATTATTCCTATTCCTGTAAGATAGTCCGCAGACCTCTGTGTGAAGAGGTGGAAAAAAGGATTTGCTCAAACTATAGATTACTCACCTAATATATGTACTTATTTCTAATGCATGACTTGAAAGTGTTTTTCTGATGCTTACAGTTAATTTTGAAGAATGCAGTTTTTTATTAGGGAATACATACAAAGACCTTATTAGGAATTCATTTGCGTCATCCATGATTATATCCCTCACTTGAATTTTGCTTACAAACTTCAGGGAACTTCTCTCTCCTGCAGAGTTTCAGACATATTCTTCAGGCTAATCCAGATGTTCTCCCTTATAACTGTCCACTGAGTTTGGTGGATGTGTTTGCCTGACTTTCTTCCTTCAAATGCTTTACTGTGTTAAAAGAACACAACATATTCTACCCTATAACATCTAATAAGTAAATTCAATGTACGCTGTTCCGCTCTCTCGGCTGGCTCTGATGTGGTTTGAATCATAGTTGGATCTCTTGGTGGTTTAGAGCATACTCACCGAATAGTTACAGTCAGGTTTCAACATAAATTTAGATGTAAATGAAAAAACAATAAATCACCATTGCCTGGTTAAAGTATAAGGCATATTTAGTAAACATGAAATTGCCCATACTTAAGCCAGTATACTATTTATGGAACCATAGAATGGTTTGGCTTGGAAGGGACCACAAGGATCATCTAGTTCCAACCCCCCTGCCATGGGCAGGGTCACTCTACACTAGACCAGGTTACCCAAAGCCCCATCCAACCTGGCCTTGAACACTTCCAGGGATGGGGCATCCACAGCTTCTCTGGGCAACCTGTTCCAGTGCCTCACCACCCCCACAGTCAAGAATTTCTTCCTAAAATCTAATCTACATCTTCCCTCTTTTAGTTTAAACCCATTACCACTTGTCCTGTCACTCCACTCCCTGATAAACAGCCCCTCTCCAGCTTTCCTGTAGGCCCTTTTAGGTACTGAAAGGCCGCAATTAGGTCTCCCTGGAGCCTTCTCTTCTCCAGGCTGAACAAGCCAAACTCCCTCAGCCTGTTCTTGTAGGAGAGGTGCTCCAACCCTCTGATCAGTTTTGTGACCCTCCTCTGGACTTGCTTCAGCATTTAATGGAACATTTAGCACAGATTACTTCCAACAGTGTTATACTTCTGATATTCCATCTCCTAGGAAGGGGAAGAGAAAGCAAACACTGGATAGACATCAGACACTTTGTTCAATCCACATACTGCAGTCATAGGTGTAAGAATCTGCCCAGGATGGGAGAGGTGTCAGTGTTCACAGCTACCCTTTGCCCTTTAACCTTTTATTGGGACAGGTATTTTGTGCAGAACTGGAAATGAGTACTGTTTGAGATCAAATTGTGTATATAGCTATTTTTCAAGTGAATATTGTTAAACATTTACTGATTAGACAAAAATATTTATCCTCAAAACATGTTATTCTGACTGATGTCATTTAAAAGATTTACTTCTTTTTCTCATAGTTCGGCAGCACAAGCTTCTTATCATTTCTGTTTTACAAAATGTGATAATAAGCTCAAACTGATGCAATATAAATGTTAAGGTTGAAAAAAGGCGTAACTTTTGATCCAGAACTAGCCATAAATAGTCTTATTACAGGGCTGGAGGTGGTGAAAAACTGACGCTGTAAATTATATTAAGAAAAAAATACATGATGGAACTTTTCTGGAATCTACTCCTATGCTTGTGCAAGGAACATGTTTTCTCAAACTTGACTAAAAAAAAAACAAAAATATTTTTTATCAGTGGGATACTGTTTAGGAACTAACCCAACAGAAACATCAAACCTGGTACAGACTTAAGATTCACCTCTGCTTCTGAATGTGAAGCAAAGCATTACAGGCATCTCTGAAGGTCATATACCATGTTACTCTGAATGGACAGAGGTGGATTATAGACAGAAGAGACTTTCTTGGACTTTGATTCCGTGTACCTATGTTTTCTTGGTGGGAAGGGATTTTCCACTTTAGGTACAAAGGCTTGGAGGAAAGGCCACACTCCTGTTCAGCTGCTGGGTAATAAGGAGAGTTGTGGAGAGGTGCTAACTGATCTGCCCTGTATGATGAAGTCTCTTGGTATCTATTTTATGTGGGTCAAAATCACAGTGAAGATATGGAAGAAATGACCTCAAGGATCTAAGCAGATGCACAGGATTCAGGACTCTAGTTCTAATGTTGGACAACCCGTATCAAAATCCATATTGTTGCACACTCTTTATCATTCCTTGGGTTGCTTATGCTTTCATTTCACCACTGAACATAGTGCAGGTATATTCAGTCTTTCACTCCTCTTTCCAGCATAATCCTTATTCACTTTTGCCATCTAATCCATTCACCACTCAGGTGAATGGACCACTCAGGTGACAGGACCCTTCAGACAGTTTCAAGAAAAGGAGAAGAGTGCAACTGAGCAGGCATGAGTTACACTTGTGTGTATGTGTGTATTTGTACCAGACTGCTTGTGGATCATGCTTCATGCATGTACATTCGTAGGTAAAAAGAGTGTTCCAAGTTGATGTGTCATACCCTGGGGGGAGGTTTCTGCCCCGCTTCCCTGAGGAAAGGGTTGTGGTCTGCATGGCTGTGCTGGGTATAAGGCAATTTTGGGCCGTTTGGATGTTATTTAGGTTGTCTGTGGATTCCTACTTACAGAAGTCTGGTTTCTAATCTGAAGGAAGATAATATTGAAGGGGAGAAAGAGCTGGGAGCAGCCACATGTCCTATACCATTAGAAAGTGTTTTCCTCCTGTGCTGCATGACTGGATGCTTTGGCCCAGTGATTTCCACAAGTCCAAAAAGAAAGATCTGGCATAAAGTACTTTCCTCCTATTCTAAAGACTCAGTTCAAACTCCACTGGAACTGGCAAAATGACCTCTGCTGAATCTAAATGTCTTTAGATGATGTCCCAAAGACATAAGATAGGAATAATGGTGCATTGTGGTTAAGGCTTTAGGATAGGTTTCAGGAAAACTAGATATAGCTTCTTTATGGTTCTGGACAAATGCCTCATCGCTGCTGTCTGTACACTGAGGGTAAAACTGCCGTAACTCATGTCAAAATCCTTACAAGGATAAATCCATAAAGTCTCAGCATGCACTGACATATATCGCCAGGGGAACTATACTGATAGATAAAAGCCACTGTGCTGTCAACGAATGTCTTACCAGTACATATAACAATTGATGAGTTTTTCTTACTCTGTTGGGTGTCCTGAAAACCAGGAGTATTGTGACCCATCTCTGTCAGTTATTTTAATTGTGAGCTGTATTTTCTAAGTGCAAAAAATTCTAGCCTGGAGTGCTCATACCTGCATTAAATAAAGAGTAGGGTTTAGTTTGCCAATTGGAATAAGTAGATGTTTTTCTTGTCTAGCAAGTTGTGAGCTACTACATTTAGCATTGGAAAGGACCAGACCAGGAAATAGTTATAGTTATGATGATTTGTGAGCAGCAGGTTATTATTTATGAAGAATTCCAGATATGTCCCATGAACCAGTCCTCCATGAGGTCTGAAACTGAAGTAGCTGTTTCATCTTTTGAAGTCCAACAAATTGTTTTGTATTGTTCCAGACAATGGCTGGGAATATGTGCACAAAAAGATACAATTTTCAATGTGGGTTGTGACTTTTTTTTCCTTTCTTTTCAATTGGGAACAGAACTGTCAGCCAAGAAATAAAGTCTCTAACCAGTCAGGAAAGATATCATGTTGCATCACAATGTCTAGCAGAGAAGCTGACAAAATATTTTATAACAATGAAGTGATGTGTCAGGTTTGGTATGTTCAAAGGGTGCTCTATTTAAAAATCTCTCGCATTAGAGCAAACCAACAGAAGGTCAGCAAAACCATATGAATTTACTGAGCCATGTAACGAATTTCCATAAGATATGCGACAAACAATGTGAAAAATTGGTATGCTTTTTGTGTTTGGGTCACTTTAACAAGCATTGAATAATATACTTCCAGACATGAAAAATATTTTTTCTTTCACCTGTAAGAGGATCAGGGCAAGCCATAAAGTCTGTTTGGGGGCAGGCAATAGCCTGGATGGCCTCTTGAATCCTTTTGAGTGTCATTTCCTATGACTGTGTTGCTGGAATCAATCTGTGCAAAGTTGACTGATTTGACTGCTTGCAAGTCTACACATACAGTAGGCCAAGTTAACCAAACTAAACTATCACAGAATCACAGAGTCACAGAATCACAAGGGTTGGAAGGGACCTTGAAAGGTCATCTAGTCCAACCCCCCCTGCCAAGGCAGGGCCACCTAGAGCACATCACTCAGGAACGCGTCCAGTCGGGTTTTGAATGTCTCCAGAGAAGGAGACTCCACAACCTCTCTGGGCAGCCTGTTCCAGTGCTCTGTCACCCTCACGGTGAAAAAGTTTTTCCTTAGATTAACCCGGAACCTTCTATGCTCCAATTTGCACCCGTTGCCCCTTGTCCTATCGCTTAGTGAGGCCAAGAAGAGCCTGGCTCCATCTTCCCGACACCCACCCTTAACATATTTATAAACATTGATAAGGTCACCCCTCAGCCTCCTCTTCTCCAAGCTAAAGAGACCCAGCTCCCTCAGTCTTTCCTCATAAGGTAGATGTTCCACTCCCTTGATCATCTTAGTGGCTCTGCGCTGGACTCTCTCTAGCAG
>VWZZ01006767.1:45223-135107 GCA_013399095.1 Psophia crepitans
CCCTCCAGTGTGTCAGCCACTCCTCCCAGTTTAGTGTTATCAGCAAACTTGCTGAGGGTACAGTCCGCTCCCTCATCAAGGTCATTGATGAAGATATTGAATAGTACCGGACCCAGCACCGACCCCTGAGGGACTCCACTAGTTACAGGCCTCGAACTAGATTTGGCCCCACTGAGCACAACCCTCTGACTTCTGCCCTCCAGCCAGCGCACAATCCCCCTCACTACCCGATCATCCAGGCCACACCTCCTCAGCTTGCCCACAAGGATGCCGTGGGAGACGGTGTCAAATGCCTTGCTGAGGTCAAGATAGACCACATCTACTGCCCTTCCATCATCCATCCACCTGGTTACATCCTCATAGAAGGCTATCAGGTTGATCAAGCATGACTTTCCCTTGGTAAAACTATCTTGCAGTGCCTGTAGTAACTGCTACCTGACGAGCTTACCACAGCTGGATACTTCCAGGTTGATATACTCGATCCACCTTGTGGTCCCTCAGCACTTGCTTGCTGGGTCTGAGCAGAATTATGTGTTTGTCTTTAGAGATATAGCCACATATTTATACTCTCTGACCACTTCTTTGCAAATGATGCTGAAAATTCCTACCCCTAGTAACACTCTATAATAAAGATGTAACTTTTCCCAGACAACGCAAATGTTCAGATTATTCTGGTAGTAAAAGCAGAGCAAAATGACTTTGCAAAACAGCTTCTTAAACAAACATGCCTCTCGCTTTCAGGGAGAGACCAGCCAAAGTACATGCTCAGCACCTTCCTTTTCTGGTAGTCTGTGGATTACTGTATTTCCTACTGCAGTTAACCTATGTGTGAAATCTCAGACTAAATATCTGTCTTCATTGCTACCACATTTCTGAGTGCCCCTCTGTCTTTGATAACTCTGTTCAGGATCATAAGATACACTTCTTCAGTTCAGGTTTCCTTCCATGTTTGGTCCATCATACCACAGCTGTCTGCAAAGCTATTTAAAGATGTTCTTATTCTCTTTCTTATCCAAACCATTTATTCTTTGCTTCTACTTGGCTGCTTGCCTTTACTCTGCTCTATTTGTACTTCTTGTTTCCTGTCAGTAGAAGGGCTATTGGGGTACTAAGTAATCCAGATCATTCATCCTGAGGGGCCATTTTTAATTGATGCCATTTCACCGATCTGCTTTATACTGGTTGACTAAAAAGGGGGATTGTGTGGTATTAACGATGATTGATTGATCTCCAATGTTTGATCTTCAGCAACGCCTGCTGAATTATGAGTTCATGGTAGAAGATGGAAGACAACATGACATATTTTCATGAACAAAATGGAGTTTGTGGTTTTCGTACAAATAGGTAGAATGGGATTCGTCTTACCACATTTACTTGTAGATATCTACAGTTGAGCATGTTTGCAATCCCTTTGTAGTCAGTGGAGAAAAACAGGTACTTCACAGCCCAAAACCATCTTATTCAAAGGCAAGTATATGAAGTAGGTGATGGGAACTGCCTCATTCCCTCCATTAGCTGTAGCTGGACCTCAGTGACTCGCCACAAGGAGTCAGGTCATAGTCATAGTGAGATGTATCCCTTTAAGATGCACACCAAACTGGCATGTCTGCTTTACTGCGTTACTGCACAAAATAGCGCAGGTGACCAGTCAGAGCAGCATCCACTCCATTGAGGTGATTCAGTAGATTCTGGCTCAGTAGACACAACATTTAGAAAATACCTCTGGTAAACCCAGTTCCCCACTGCTGCTGTCTCCTGAGAGCTGCAGTGCTTGTGCTTGGCTGAGAGGAGGCTTCTCCTCCCCACACTCAGTGTCTCAGACCTGGAAGTCTTTGTGCCTGTTTGCAAGGGAAGGGAAACTCGGTTCTCTACAGGATCCCCACCATTTCCACCGTGAACGCTTGGACTCTATAGGAAACCATAAATATTTGGACCTGCTCTCATTACCTGGCTTTTTCACCAAAACCACTTTGTGTTTCACTTCACAGTCCTCATCTAGCATTTGCTATCAACAAGTGTTTCTACGGAATACCCATTGATTATACGAGGGCCAGATGAAGCTGTGACATTGATGAGGAGATAATACTGTGGTCAGTCGAGTATTCGTTCTGCACAGAGGAGTGCTGATGCTGCTCCCAGCATCCTGCCAGGAAATCTATCCCTGGGTTATATTATACATTATGCTAAATCTGTCTTGTCCATGGAGAGTAGAAATAGCTTGTTTACTTACAGTAAATATCTGTAGGCATATGAGTTGGGCCATAGTCTATTTTACATATGGGAAAAATAAACCACAGCATGATCATTGTGGGAACAGCCAAACCTGAACTGTTGTTAGGAATATCAGACAACAATCTGTACTCATCATGTTACAAATCTACTCACATGATCAAGCTGAAATTTGCTTTTAGTCTGCAGATACAATCACAAACACACAAAAGTGTATTTAAAAAATGAGAAGACAGTTCTGTGTCCCTCCTACACACACTGTGACCTGTATAAAATGCCATTCTTTTTCTCTGTCTCTGAAACAGCCCTAATCCAAACCCCCCGTGGCTTGTCTATTCCTTAAACATTCATCTATTTTTCCCCAAGAGGAGTTTGTGATACGTTATCAGTTTCAGCAGTGGTCAGGGACCAGATAAGACAAGCAAAAATGTATGAAAATGTTATCTAGCAGTTGTATTATGAACAGCACTGAGAAAAAGAAACACCGTGACAAAGACTCAATGCCCTGCAGCTTCAGAGCCATGTAGTTGGATTGCTACATCAGAGAGCTACCCACTGGTAATAACCCCTCGGGTTTGCTCCGTACAGCTCATGCCCTTCCAAAAGTTTTTCACACAGCCATTCTCCGTGATTCTGCAGAGCAAAGATTATCTGGGGCTTGTTGGGCACTGTTGCCTTCATGGCCACAGGGACATCGTGGCAGCAGCCTGTCTGCTGTGCGAGAGGGAACTTTCATTATTAAATGCTAAAAGAAAAAAAAAAAAGGTATGAAGAAGACAAGTCTTTCTTCCTCAGGGTAAAATATCCTCTTTTCATGCTGTTCAACAGATAGGAGCGAGCCAGTCAGCTCATATACGGTCATTAAGAGCATCTACCCGCTTCTTGCTCTGCTGGGAGGCCATAATAAGCTTTGTCTGTCAGATCTTCTCACCTCACCTGTTAGCTAAAATAGTCTGCTGCGTGGGGACCTCTTTCCTCGTGCCAGAGAAAGCATTTAACTCGCTGCTGCCAGCTCAGTGGGGTGCACTGTACCTGCCCGTGCCCTGCCCACCCGCCAGCCCCAGGCGTGCTGTGCCGCCCAGTGCACCCATCCTGTGTCTGACATGGGCTGGTATGAACCTCCACCCGAACAAGTTAGCAGCTGCTAGAGTATGGTCGAGGTCTCACCTCTTTTCTCACTTGTCTAGTGGCCTCTTTTCACACATCTGATTCCCTTTCTAGGGCTCTTTTTACAGTTTGTCTCTTTTGCAGCCTCTGAGTTGGTAGAGTCAGCTTTTCCCCACCAACTATCGAAATTGTTATGCTTAAAAAAGTGCTGTTGGGGTTTTTTTTGCTTTCATGTTTTCATACCCTACCCCTAACTCTTGTATGAAAAGAATTCCTTTTTTTTTTTAATTTTTTGTCTTTACTATTCTTTCATACTTTAGATAGCAACCGCTCTTTAATTATTGTTTTACCTTTGCCATCTGGAGTGCTCTTCTTCTTTTTTTTTTTCCCTCTAACTCTTTCTCCCTTTCATCCTATCTGAAATTTTCAGTGAACTGTGGCTTCAAACTGTAATAAAGACTGAGTTCCTTGGTTTATATCATTTGAAGAGGCAAAAAGAATTTGAAAAAATCAGTGTTTCATTTCAAGAGCTCCTGATCTTTATGGGGACTGTATGTGTGGGTGATCAAAGTTTATAAACAAATTAAAGAGATGTTACTGTGTGGCATTCATAAGCGAGTAAGACTCACTTGGGGCCTTAGTCATCCAAGTGAAGGTTGATTTCCTTCACAGCCCTGTTAGACATCTTCCCAAGTAACTTCTCTTACACTACCATCTATATTAAAAAACAAAACAAAACAAAACAAAACCAAAAACCAACCAAACAAAGAAACAAAAAGACATCTGGCAGCCTTTCAGGATTCTTTTGATCTTAACAAAAAAGCAGTTTTCAAATGTAGAGCTTTAGGTGAGTGGAAACAGCCATAGAGGACTACTACCTACCCTAATCTCTAACTCCTTAGCATCACAAGTAGGCAATCACTTATATCCGTGCAAAATAGTTGTCAGAAATGCTATCTAAAAATGACAAAATTTTACACTTAATTTCCTTCGGCGAAAACATGTATCCAAGGTGACAGGACAGGGTTTAAGGAATTAGGTTTCAGGCCCAACTCCCCAGGAATGACTTCACACCTCTTCCTCCCCTGAAGTTACTCTTTTCTATCCTTACACACCCCCAAAGTTAAAGAGAGCTCCTTCGTCTTCCTTTGGGAAGAGAACGTGTTACAAGACTCCAAGAGTGCTCTACTGCACTTCTGAAATGGAATTTCCAGTAGCTGCAAAACCACAGTTCACATTGTAGCCAGCCAAAGGTTTTTGACTCTGGAGAGCTGTAATTCCATCCCCCAGGGATAAGTGAAGAGTCATCCACGCACAAAACGAGTGAGGAGGGAATTTCAAGAACCCATCATTTTACTGGCTGCTGGAGCTGTCGAACGATAGACTGATCATGTATCACCTAAAAGGTTGACCAACCAGGACAGTACTCTCAGGGAAGGAGAGGAGGGACTCCTGGTGCCCTAGTGTAACAATTCTGGAGACATGAATTTGCCTCCTGTTTTTTATAATGTGCTTTTGAACTAGGTGTGACAAGAAATCCAAGGAGCTATAGGAATAGTTCTGAAATTTAATTGCAAGTTCTTTTGAACTTCCTTGATAATGTCCACCAGAAACCTCTGTTCTGCAAACCTGAATTAAATAACAGTAACACAGTTTATCTCCTCAGTGGTTACTGGATCAGTGTTAGAGAATGTATAATCAGTACTTTGTGGTACTATAATTTATGATGTATAAGCTACATGAGAGGAACATGGCATCTGATAATGCTGAATGTGTTTCCATGCTGTGTAATCTGTAAAATGGAGAACTTGGTTCTTTTGGTAGCTTGTTGGCAAGCTGAGTAAGTTGTTATATTACCCCATTTCTTAGATAAATCTTTATGTTACTCTGAAGCATAAAGAAGACTGTGGCATGAAGGTATCGGTCAGCTGAAGGGCTGTCGTATTTCAAAATTAAGTATGGTTCACCAAACTAAAAGCTTTCTTGTTCAGCCTCAGACATAGCATGGAATCTCATCGGTGTTAACAAATGCTCTAAATTTGCTGGTTTTCATCACTTTACCTGCATATTATGTGCCCTGTAAACTCCATTACTCTACCAAAGGTGTACTTAGTCATGCAAAGAAATATTTAAGGCAATTATATCAAATTTCCCCTCTCTAGAAGCGTAGTTATAGAAATAATTCATAACACTGCATGAATAGCAATAGTTAAGAAGTTTGTTTAAGTTAAAGGGAAATAAGTGAGGTTTATGCAAATAACATAAACATTCTGAAGAATGTGACATTTTAATTGAAAATTAATTAGAAGCCTTTTCATTATTTGGAAAGATTGAATTATTAAATGTTATTAAATGTTTTTAGAAAGGTGGGTAATTCAGAAAGTTTTTAACTGTCATTCAGTTTAATGAACACAAAACGTGCTCACAGAGTATGAAACTAAAGTATTATGATGCTGGAGTTGGTAAAGTTAGATTTAATATTAGATTGATTTGTATTTAGTGTTTTTCAACAAAATAGTCTTGCTATGGAGGTAATGACACCCTACAGAAAATAAAATTCAAGTCCCAGATCTGCTCCAGACCTCCTGGTTGACCTCTCTGTATCATCTTTCCTCTGTAGGAAGAGGTTAACCTTTTTTTTTCCCTACATTGAATTTAAATTGTTTGCACTTACTGCACCTAGTGAAAGGTAATTCTGATCTCCATCTCATTCTCTAGATGTTCAGGGAATATAAAATGTGTGCTATAAACAATTGGTACTAAAACAGGTTGAAAAACACATTTATGGGTTTTGAGGATGTTTTGTGTTTGTTCCCAAAGCCAAATATTTTTACTTTATCACCTCCATTTTTTTGTGGATATGAAAGAAACTCTTTCTGGAAGGGAATTTTATAATTCTTTTTTAACATCCAATTTTAAACTTCTGTGAAAAATTAACAAATTGGAGCCTGGAACAAATCCAGATATAATTATTATTATTTTTTTTTTGAGGTAGGATGTAGGAATGGGTAAAATGCATTAGGTCATTTAGTTCAGCTTCCACAGGCTGGTTCTTAGTGCTTCAGTACTGAAAGAGCTTCACATGTGCAACACTCCTTTCACACTGCTTTCTCCTCAAAATCCCCATCATTTCTGACCAAAAGAAAGGCTTGGCATATATTGAAGATACATGCCAGTAAGTTAAGAAACTGCAGTGGGAGTAGGAGAAGGAAGGGTTGTGTGGACAGCAGAGGTGCCATAGTCAGAAAGCCACACTTGGGAGTATTTAGGAACAAAACTTAGAATTAAAGGGCACTTTTCACTAATCCTAAGAAATAAAACATTAACATATTTAGGAACTTTTCTTCTGCTGTTGGAGAAATAAGATTTAATTGTGGACAGAGCATTCTGAAAGGAGGTGCAAACAATTTGAATACCAAGAAAACCAAGATCCCCGCTCGTGTTCTGGTGAATAAACCTATGGGCAGGCTTCAGACAAATTGGCAAGCACCTTTGAGTATGTTTTTGTTTATTTGCTTAATTTTCTTCTAATGCATCAGGTGTGATCCATTACCCAGGGCTGTCTGAATATTTAACTTACAATGTCTCGTGCTGTTTTTGAGATCCAGGGTTTACTGAGGTCCTTGACCTTCTTTAATGATATTTTTAAAATACATTTTGGATCACATTTTCAGAGTGTTTATTATATTTTTCTATATTTCAAGCAGCCTTTTGTGTGTTTTCCCAGGGCTAACAACTTGTACAGGGACTGTAATACCTGTTCCCAGGACTAATATCTGAAAAAACTGTGATGACCACTCTAAGCAAGACAAAGCTTTTCTTGGCTTCCTCTGGGCATACAGAGACAATACAGAGGCTCTGTATGCCCAGAGGAATGTGCTGGCTTCCTTACTTCTACAAAGGAAAAAAAAAAAGACCTTTCTGCATCCTGTTCTGTCACTCTCACACGAGCAGATAGATTTAACCTGCCCACCACAGGGTGCTTCAAAAATGCCATATCTACTCACAGTCTTCACTGCAAAGAAAACAACTTTTGGCTGACAATTCTTTTAATTATACAACACAGGACAATAAATTGTTTAGTGAGGATGTGCTGAACCACAGTAAAATATTTCAGGCAACTGGCAGACAAGGCTGCCCCTGCTCTCAGTTTTATTACCAGTGTGGGTGTTTATTTCCCACCCTTTTCCTTCCAGGTCAGTAAATTCTGGTAGAGGACCATTTACACTTTCTACGATCTGTGTTATCCAAAGCTATAAACTTTACAAATGAATGGGGCAAACCTTGGCTGCCTAGTTTTCTGGGTCTTGCTGTTACAGTACATCCATCTTACTTACTTGCTAGCTCTCAAGAAGGCAATGAAGCATTGTGACTTCATGAGCAATATTAAAATATTCAGATTTACCCCTGTGACTGAGATTGATACCATCATGGATGCTGAGATCTGTCTTGCTGATATCTGTGGCAGCTGTGATTTCCCTGTTGCTCTGCATCTGATAGAGTTATTTACAGCATGGCAAAGTGTGTATGAGAGACTCTCAGATGAGAAAATTTGCTTTTGCACAATTTTGAAAAGTTTTAAGTAATTCAGTGAGGTACAAGTGCAGCAGAGACTTGGTGCTCTCATTTGTTTACCTCTCCCACTGACAAGATGGGTTTGGATGATTATTCACGGACTACAAACTTGAATTGCGCAAAATAATCAAAATATTGCAAGGATGAACTGGATGTATTGTCACTTTGGTTTGCAAATTTGCCACAGAGTTACATCAGTGCTTTCGAGAACTCCAGCAAACTGCATAAATAGGAAGTCTCTGCCACAGTAAGCAATGTTGTTTGAGATTCTGTAGGGAGAGCTGTACAACACTAACAGAAAGGGAGGATGTAGTCTTTCCCCAGACTACCCCAGCCACCTGTTTCTGAAGAGTTCTGCTGCTCTTCGGTAGCAACAGTCTATCAAATGGTTAAATGAGTAGAAGAGGCTCATTTGTTTTGAACAATCTTTTTCTGACTTGTGAAAGTTCTGTCTATTTCATCCAGTACTTGAATTCCTTTTCGTGGTCACCATGCTGAAGGCACTCATCTCTGTCCGGTTCGGTCATGGCAAACATTAGCACACACGTGCTCAAGCTGGCACGCTGGATCATCAGCAGGTTGTAGGATCCTGTCGTGCAGTGGCACTGGAAGATGCCACGCATCTAGCTCATGCAAGAGTTTATAACCAGTTCTTCAGCTCCATAGGAAAGATTTTAGATATAAATAGTCATGCTCTATCAAGGAGCAGAAGGAAGGGGCTAAAGTGGGAACTACAAGCTCTCATTGACTGATGGTTCTCACCCTGAACTTTACATGGGAGCTGCCCCCAGTTATGTGCTTTTTCTCTTGTGCTGTGCCAAAGTCAGCTTTCACAAACACTGTCAGAGGGGAGCTCACACAAGAAATGTCCTCATACTGAGCACGCAGCAAAAGAATGCACAGATAAGCTACAAGTAAAGATAACAAATAGAGGTCTGGTTTTCAAACTTCAAGAGTTTGCTCTAGTGAAGTACAAAAATGGCAGCCTAAGAATCTGTTCAAATCCATGTAACCTAGGCACTGAAAACTTATTTAAACAGTAGTGAATGATGTTATTATACTCTTGCAGTTTTGTACATGAGATGAGTTTCCTTCAAAACCGTACCTCCTAGAGTTTTAACACTGTCTATCAATCTCATAACTCATCTTCTTGCTGCCCTACTTTTGCTTCCAAGTCACAGGGCAGGATTTTCAATAAAGGTCTTGAATGTAGTTGAAGTTAAGCTTAAATTGAAAATTTAAGCCTTTTTTATTTCTAGAATTAGAGTCTTACACCGTTTTTCATGACTCTGTGAAGTGAGGATGAGAGTCTTGTTTCATATTTTAAGCCATCTAACCAGCCTTCTAGCCTCCCTTTACAGCTCATAGAGGCATTTCCAAAGGGCTTCCTCCCTGTCCAAAGAACTCATCTGTGACAGATGCATTGCTCTCCAGAGGTGTAATTTTCTCTTCATTTACAATTTAAAGTATGGTGATAACTATCTTAGACTACATAACTGAGTTTTTGATGGATAAAAATGAAACCATTCTCAAGCATCTGATCCAAAAGGCTTTAAAGTCAGCAGGGATTTTTCCGTGGACTGTTCAAGCCTTTGGATCGTTCCTTTGGAAGAGCTCAGACACCTGTGTTTGAACTCTACATGCTCTTGAATCAGAAGCTGCCAGACCAGCTCAGAAGATTCCAAAAGGAAACTACTTTTTTGTAAATCATTGAGAATAAGGTCTGTCATTACATATAACCTTCCCAGCTTCACCTATGTTTCCCATTACAGCTTGTTTGACTTGCCTTATCATGTGTTGCATTTTGTGTGCACATTGTTCCTAGTGCTGTTTGCTTGTCCGCTTATTTTTCCCTAGAACCTTTGTAAAAGTAGACTGTTGCATCTCACAAGACTGAGGAAATATGTGACTAGAGTCATGAAGGTAATACACAATACAGCATTTCATCTCTTAGTGCTTTTTTTCTATGTGTTTTGTTGAGGGACTAGAGTATATCTGTGTATTAGATTATGTACCATTAAGTGACGGCAAGATGCCTTGCCCTTTGATTTGCTGAGCTGGAACTTACTATTCTTATGCTTTGTTTCTATCATATCTTAGCTTGTAAACTCTTAGGGAAGAATCATCTTTTTTGATATTTGACAATAAAGCATTTGTAGAATAGTTTTCTCATACATGCTGAGGGCACATCATGTTATTATCTATGAACAAAAAAAACCAGTTCTGAGGGAACAGTAGTGGTATTACAGGACAATTTATCTACAAATATGATAATACTTTTTCTATTGTCTTACTATAACCCTGCAACCATTTTGACACATCGATCATTACAACATTCCTTTGACATCCATGTAGTGCAGCTATTCTCATCTTACAGCTAAGAAATGGAGAGCACAGAGAAAAATAGGAATAGCAACAGTATAAAAGATCAGATACCTAACATAGCTGGCTAGTATCCTTACCTTTTGTCTTTATTCAAAGGGAAAAAATGGAATTCCTCAAAGGTGAGTCACAGCAACCTTTTTAAATTGTTATTCTGAGCTGTCCTTTTAGAAGTCCTGCCTATACACAGGTTTCCAAAGGGCTGGGACATTGACTTAGAGAGTAAGAAAGAAAAGAATGTTATATCTTAGCTGGTGCTTTTACATATCTGTTTCTTCCACATCAGCCAGTTCAGCTGGATTTGATCCACACTGTTGGGCTGGCTCAGTAACACCATGTAGGTTAGAGTCACTTTTGTGGAGATTCTGAACTTCTGTTTTGGCTTCATCTCTGTCACTCCTCATTGCTTTCTGGCAGCAGGAATTGAGTTGAATTGGGAGACCCTTATCTTTTTCAAGCTGCTTTAGAGATACACATTATAGAAATTTAATGGGAAAGGTAAGAGCTGTGCCTTGCTTGCCTTGGCAAGACCTTTTATTTTTTTCCCAATTTTCTTTTCCATGCCTCTGGTCAGTCCCGTTTACCTTTGCAGATATACCTTGCACATACCCTGCAATGTCCTGCACCTTCTGGAAATTGCATAAAAGGAGAGGGATGTGGATCAAAGCTTTCACTTCTGTGCTCCTTTCTATGCAGAAAAGGCTCGATGTGACTTCTGTACAGCAGAAAGTCCTGTGTGTGCTCTAAAACCAAAGAGTTGTCATTCTTCCTGTCACTTTTTAAATTATCTGTCACTCAATTTGGTAATCAGACTCTGGAGAAGTTCTGAAAGAAAATGCTCTATGTAATGATGACATATTGTTTTTTATACCACACTTTGTCTCTGTACATGTATTTGAAAACAGAAACATCTATGAGTGAGGCTGAAATATAAAGTTTCTGCTTTTTACAAAACTGATCTGCCTACTCAGGCAAAATTTGCTCTGTGCTGTAAACAGCATGAAGAAACTACCATACTTAGACTTTTTGTTCTAATGAGAATTCTACCTTTCAATCTTCCACTGCGGAGATGAATAAGAATGACAGGAAAACAGTTTAGGAAAAGGGAGGTAATTATAATGCTATTGGTTTTTCAAAAGCAACAGCAGCAGTGTTTTAAGACAAACAAATAAACCAAAAGAGCAAAATATAAGATTATAGAGAGGAAGGAGAGCAAAGATGATACTAAGAAGAGGAACAAGAAGAGGAAGGTCAGATGAATTATTTTTGGGCTTGTACTGGATGAAATGAGGTCTGCCTGAGGCTTCCTATTCCACTGAGACAGAAAAGTAGTTATCCATCTGAATGTGCTGCAGTCAAAGAAAATACAAGGAGTGCCCTCACAAGTGTAGATCATGCTAGCAAGACGCGGTTAAGACTGGGAAGGAGTACAAATTCCTTTATTGCAAAGAGGGATAAGGTGAGAAGCAGCAGAGCAGATGCTCTTGTAAAAGGGAAGAAGTATTATATCCATTTGAATGAGTCTATGGAGGAGACAGCATGGCACCAAGGAAAAAAACTAATCCGCTTCTTTTTATAATTGTTTCTAACCCTAACAATTGTGCAACTGTATTCTCTGACTGGCTTTTCCTGCTTGGGTTTAAGATGAAAGGCAGGAGGAGAGTGAACTGAGACACTTCAACAACTGCATGAAAAATTGGGTCTGAGATTGTTTCACATAGGGAAATCTCAGGAGTCCATCAAACCACATAACTGTCTTGTTGGTGGGTAACCAAAGCTAGACTCAGGAAGCACTACAAAATGCTTTAGAAGATGTTGGCTTTAGTTGTTGAAAGAATGAAAGTCAGACTAGATCAGTGGCATTGTAACTCCTTATAATTAAGTACAACTATGTTAAAAATTCCTCTTAAAAAACAAAAAAGTTTCTTCTGGCTCATCTAGGATACCAAGTCACTAATAGGATGGAGTCAGAGTAGCAGCAGATGGAAATTTAATGCCATGATCAGAAGATTTCCTGTTTTCTTTCTAGCACTGAATACAGAAAAGTATTTGAGATAAATAATGTCTTTCTTCTTTACAGAGACCTTTAGGACCAAACTTGGTTAGTATAACTGTGAAAAATTCATTGGGCTGATCACTGGCAAATTGACCCTGCAGATGTACCCTAGCAGCCCAGAAAGCTAACCGCGTCCTGGGCTACATCAAAAATAGTGTGGCCAGCAGGTTGAGGGAGGTGATTCTGCCCCTCTGCTCCACTCTTGTGAAACTCCACCTGCAGTGCTGCGTCCAGCTCTGGGGTCCTCAGTATAGGTAAGACACGGAGCTGCTGGGCAAGTTCAGAGGAGAGACACAAAGCTGATCAGGGAAATGGAGCACCTCTCCTATGAGGACAGGCTGAGGGAGTTGGGCTTGTTCAGTCTAGAGAAGAGAAGGCTCCTGGCAGACCTCATTGTGGGCTTTCAGTACCTAAAGGGGACTTACAGGAAAGCTGGAGAGAGGCTCTTTATCAAGGAGTGCAGTGACAGGACAAGGGGTAATGGGTTTAAACTGAAGGAGGGTAGATTTAGGTGGGACATTAGGAAGAAATTCTTCCTTGTGAGGGTGATGAGGCACTGGAACAGGTTGCCCAGAGAGGCTGTGGAGGGCCCATCCCTGGAAGTGTTCAAGGCCAGGTTGGATGGGGCTTTAGGCAACCTGGTCTGGTGGAGGGTCTCCCTCCCTGTGCCCAGGGGGTTGGAACTAGATGATCTTTGAGGTCCCTTCCAGCCCAAACCATTCCATGACTCTATGATTCTATGATTCTATGTATCCTGATAGACCTATAAGAAGATGTAAACACATCCCCAGGTTGTCCTGTGCTTTACAGATTTTATGACTGATGTAAACCTGTGTGACATGTAACATGTGCTGTACATAATGTGGTCATTTTGTGACATGGTAACTTTCTATTCATATAAATTTTGCTTCATATGCTGAATTGAGTAGAGAATGAATTTTATTTGTTTTTTAAAAAGCTAGCATAAGCACAGGTACAACAGGGACTTCAAAAGTCTCCGACTTCACTATTTCCCTGAATGAATATCACATGACTATGTAATTTATCTTTGTTCATATGAATGAAGTGGAAGAGAAGGGTTATGTTTTTAAATAAAGAGCTGAAGCTTAGCAAGTAGCAGCAGGTGCACCGCAAACCCAACGTAAAATTCAATAAAATACAAACCAATGACAGATTGATATGATTGTCCGGAATTCCTAAAATATCCTGGGTTTTCTCCTCATATTTTCTTTTTTTCTGCCTTCAGTAGATAACAAAATTGCAAATTAAACCCCTTAGCAGCTGATGTTGACAGATTTGTTGACATAATTGTAAGAGTCCCATACAAACTCTTTGACACTTTGCTGCAATACCAATTTAGGATTGCCATCCTTGTTTTAGAATACAATAATAATGAGTAATTAGCAGACCAAATATCGTATGAGAAGCCTGCAAACTCAATGGAAGAATCTTCTGAGTTTCATTACAGACCTGAAATGTCTCGATTTTAATTCTTTGCTGAAAAATAAAGGGGGGGGGAGGGTAGTATTTTCCTTTTTCTGCAAACACTGTTTATTATTCAGCAACACTACTACCATATTCCTCATGATCTCAAATGTTACAGCTCTATTTCTCTACTTGTAAGGGACATAGTTTACCCTTTGTGTCACAAAATTCATTAACAAAGACCTGGTGTCAACAAAAGTTTCCCAATTTATCCCAGATTGTTTGGGCTGACTGGAGAAGGGTTTATCTCAATACCTTAAGGTGTTAATAAGAATGTACAGGCAGGCTTTGGATCAGATGCCGGACTGACACAGATGAGGAAGTGTTCACATAAATGTGTTTCTACATGAACAGCACTTCTCTGCACTCCTCTGCTTTGCCATAAATTGTGTGTCTCTCCTCAAACTTTTTTATTGTTAAGGTTTAAGTTTATCTTGGTATTAATCCTCAGAGGCAAATGGAGATGTAGAACTTTGGTTCAGTGTTAGTGTTGTGGTTTAGCCTCGCTGACAACTAAGCACCACGCAGTCACTTGCCTACCTTCCCCCAGCGGGACATGGGAGAGAATTGGAAGAGTGTAGGTGAGAAAACTTGTGGGTTGGGATAAAAACAGTTTAACAGGAAAAACACAAAAAGTATGGTGATGATGATGATGACATAATACACAAAACAGTTTCCCACCCAGAGTCAACGCTACTGCCAGACACCCAGCTGCCCAGCCCCCCAAGCTACACGCGCACGTGAAAACAAGACAAGGAATTCATTCACCACTTCCCATGGAAGACAAGTGTTCAGCCTTCTCCAGGAAAGCAGGCCTCCATCATGTGTAGCAGTTACCTGGGAAGACTAACACCATCGCTCCAAAGTCAGTGCTGCTCAAGACTTCCAGCAGCCACACCAGGCCACCAGCTGACAGCGGAACATGATGCCATAAGGTATGGAACATCTCTTTGGTCAGCTTAGGTTCCTGGCTGTGTCCCCTCCCTTAGTCTTCTTATGTGCCCCCCACCTTTTAGTTGGCAGGGCAATATGAGAAGCTGAAAAGTCCTTGACTGCTTGGCAGCAACTAAAAATGTCAGTGTGTTATCAACATTATTCTCATCCTAAATCCAAAACACAGCACTGCACCAGCTGCCAGAAAGAAAACTAACTCTATCCCCGCCAGTTAGGCATCCATATCTCTTTCTGACTTGAGCCATGAGTCCGAGTGAATTATGGAGCAAGTATTTTGAGGCTGGAAGCCTTTGTGTAACATGTTATTTAGAGACTTCTAGGAGAGCTCTATGAAGGTCCAAAGCAGAAATGCACTGTAGGTACTGACAGGTTGACAACTTTCTGGCGGTGGCTGAGGAATAAGCAATACTGGAGAACTGAAACAACAGCTGACCAGAAAGGAATAAAAACCCACTTAAGAACGTACACTGGTGAAATTTCGCTCTGGACATTCAGCTCCCCTGTATTTTGGGTTTAAAGTGTCCAAGCTTCTCATAGAGTCATGAGTGAGTCATTTCGTGTATAGCCAGTAGAGCCCAGAAGGTTGTTGGACTAATGCTGCAGTAGATACAGCAAATTTGCAGTCATGTAAATCATTCTCTTGACTCCATTAACTGGGACATTAAGAGACACAGTCACCCAGAGGCAGGTGGGATGCCCAAAGGTATTTGGGGCCTCCTCCTGAGGTTTGCATATATGAAGCAGGATTTATGGAAGGCCCAGAGATCTTCTTTCTCTGTGTCTGGAGGCCAAGTGGGATGCCCTCATGTGTCTGAAGTGACACTGAATACCTGAGTGCAGGTATGGGGAGGCTTTGGTTCAACACCTTTGGTGTCCAATTCAGGCCATAGATTTGTGTGCTATATTCTGAGAGAAACCCCTGGGACTCTATCTGGGAATTACACTCTTTTTTTTGAACCAGGGGGAAGGATGACAAGTTACAGATTCTGCAGTCCCCCAGATGTGACATATCCCTTCAGGATGTGGGAAACTGCAGCTCAGTCCTCTGCTCCAGTTAATTTATTAAAAGCCACCCAAGTTGGCACAGTCTGTTTTAAGTACAAGTAGAAACAGTGTAGTGGGTATGCAGAAGGGAGCTGGAATTTCTGATGAGCTGAAGGCAGATCACAATACAGCCTGACTGAGTAATAAGACAGATCTGCCATAAAATATTGATTGATAGATTAATTGATGTGTTATGAGAACAGCCACTGATGCAAGTTCTCTCTTTTGGAACTATTCCTTTTTTTCTTTCTGCCAACAGGACATCTGATCTAATTATACCTACAGCAGAGATGCTGTATGCAGTTTATATACTTTAATGCTCTACATTTTTCTGTATTTTCTTCCAGATTGATTATGGTGTATTACTTCCATATAGCAACACTTGAAAATCCAGATTCCAATCATAGTGTTTGCTGGCTAAATTTGCAGAAACTCCATTTGTATTCCTGTAACTACTCTGGATTTGCTATGATGAACCCAGAACTTTGTCCATGTTTTTATTTTAATTATAGGGAAAAAAGGATTTTTCTGTATTTTTTAAAAATGTTAAATTGTCGATATTTTTTTTTCCCCATAAAAGCAGAAAAGCACAAATTGATGTTTTTTTGCCTATGCTGCCTGGCCAACTCCCTGAAGTGCTACTGTGTAATTATTTTTCAGAAAGCAGCTTGGAGTTTTTGTTGCTTGGGTTGTGCAGTGCATCTGTGGAGGCATACCCCTGTTGCCGCACATTGTGTAAAAGGGAAGGAGAACATATTGATGCATAAAACAGACTGCATCAGATTGCATAAAGGAATTCCATACAATGAGGTTGACCTGCTTTTGTATCCCTTTTATCTCAGCAGTACCGAGGCACGACCTTCGCTGTGAGATAATAAAAGACTCAGTGTGATCCAGATTGTTCTTTAATGAAAGGATTCTCCCCTTGCCTGGTTATAAGATTTGGCTAATGCAGGAGGAGGCTACAGCCAGCAAGGTCTTTCACATGTAATGTATAATTGATGTAGGATTTGACTGGCAGCAAACTCATCTTCTAAAGTTATTTTTATCAGCCCTTCCCTCAGTGTGGTCTCTCATCTGGCTTACAGTTTAATGATGAAGAGTCTTTTGAGTAAAATCCTCATTTTATTAATGAGATCTTGCTTGATTTAACAAAATAATAATTCTTTCTTCATAAAAGGCTGGTTGCTGCTTTTCATTTGTGCCTGCTCTGCCAATATGGATATTTTTACTTATTAACACTGCAAATCTGAAATTATTTATTTGCTACTGTGTACAGTGTCAAAGACATAGGAGAAGATTTTAACACATTCGAACTCACTTGTTCTTATTTGTCTATGTACTGTTGGACTCATCAGATTTACACTGATGTAATTCAGAGTGAAAAATATTCAGCAACGTGATAGCTACTCAGTGTTAAGCCCTGAATGAGGAAACAATCACAATTTTCATTATTTAATGTTCTGAATACATATGCAAAATATTTTTTTTACAAAGTATCAATAGAGAAATATATTCTTCCAATTAAATGTAGTGTGTCTAATGATATTACTATGCTAGATACAAGTTAAAATTTCCCTGAAGCTAGTAAATTTACAGGTGGACTTGAAATCAGAGGAAACAAGAATCAGTTATGTTCCGCAGCCTGGAATTAGAAATATAGCCTACTGAGACCCCAACTGAAAAGAGTCACTGTGTGGAAACTCAGCCCAGTAGGAGCTGTTGGGGGAGATTTGGGGAAATTTTGTTTCACTGATGTTCATTTACTGCACAAGACAAACCCAAGTTCAAGAACAATCCTGAGGTGAATATGCTGTTTCTTCTGTTATACATATTTTGCTGTTCTTCTATATTATGAAGAATCCTCTCCAGTTTTGTCACATGAGAAAATATCTATATTTCAAAGGACTAAGTGAATAAAACAAATAAAAGTGACCTACCAACAGAGAAATAGTCCTCTGGTCTGCGGAAGTTCAAAAGAAAAACTGATTGCTATCCAGGTAATCCTACCACTTTGTCAGGAAAATATGTGGATGGACTGCTTACCACCTCTGAGCGGGTGGTGTGGGGGACGTTTTGGAGCTGCACTGCAAAAGGCAATGTTTGAACTTGTGGGGAAAATAGGGAATACTTTTTGTTGTAGAACAGAAGTTGTATCGGGCAAAATGGTTAGGCAAAGAAAACTGTATTGGAGACACACAGTTTAAGAAAAAGCCAGGCAAAATTTTGCTTTATTACTTTGACTGACTCACCAGACAGTTTTTCGCTGTCAGAGAAATGCTGTATTGTTGTTGGCTTTGTGATGGCAGTTATTTGGCCACAGCAAGGAGGAGTCCAGGGCAAGCTGCTCTAGAAGGTCATCACAAATCAAGAAACAGCTTCTTCTTGTGCAGCTTGGAGCAGATCCTTTTCTACTGTCGGTTCAGCCCCAGCCGGCAGCTGAGCCCCACACGGCCGCTGGCCCACTTCCCCGCTAGCAAAACAAGGGGAGGGATGAGAACGGCCTCTAGTTGAGATAACGACCCTTAATGGGCCAACAAAGAGAGAGGGAAAACAACAATACAGCAGCAGTAGTTATACCGGGATGTAAACAAACGAAATGACAAATGAAGCACTTTACCGATCAACAACCGACCATGGACCAGAGGATCAGCCCCCAGCCAGACCCTCCTGGAGCAGCACCAGCCCTCCACTCCCCGGCCAGTTCCCTTTTATGGGGGAATGGGGTGGGATAGCCCCCGGCCAGCTCTGCTCACCTGGCCTGGCTCCTGAAAATTAACCCTATCCTGGCCAAAGCCAGGACATCTACTCTGGGAAGGCCTGTGATAGAGGAGAAAAGGGTGACAAGTGTGTGGGTCTACATTAGGGACTTGCATCCTGGGCCAGGAATTTGAGGGACATGGTGGACCATGGATCAAGACACATTTTGCTTTTTCAAGGCCTGTGCATTCTTTCCTGAACAACTATAGAGTAATTTCATGTACATGGAGACCCTGATAACACAAACCAAACCTTCTGACAGCAAAACTCTCCCTTGCAATGATAGGTAGATGAAATTCTGTGAAGAAACCTCATCTGACATTTTTTTTCCTCATCTTCTCCTTTCTGTCTTCAGAGATGTTTGATGTTTAGTCTGCAGGAGGAGAATACAGAAAAAAGTACATGTTCAGAGAGCACTTTTTACACCCTCCCTTTGTTACTAATTTGTTGCATCCAAGTTACAGAAGAAGTTGCTTGAACTCCCACCAATTTATGGAATTCAAAATCTTATTGTTGTAGGCAAAAGCAACATGCTTTGTATGCATAGTCAAGGATTTATTATTAGTCTAATTAAAGTCATAACAGCCTAATCAGTGAATTATTATTATTCCAGTAACACTGTTGTTAACACTTATAATACAAATTATATACAACTAAAGTGATCTGTACACAAACCTTCTGGTATCTATCCAATTCTCTGGTGTTATCCCACCCCTTCCACTATCCGTCTGGGTCCTTCAGCCAGAGGTGGAGGGAGTCATGAGCATCACAAACCCTTTACTGGGAAGAGCAAAAAGTTGAAAGTGATGGTTTCTTCCCCATCCCACTCAGATTTTCTTGGAGTCATCTGTATGTTTACTAATTTGCTCTGCACTTTGCATCTCGATTTACTGCATGTGGTGAATGTGTTTAACACATGTTGGATATATGTTCTCTGTTCTTTTTGTTACCCCTGGTTTTGCCCAGATCTGTTCATAGCCCTGAGACATCTGGTGTCATCCCATGCCTGTACTGCTATCATGCCATTCATATCCTTCTCTGTGTTGTGTGTTTTGTTCTAGAGTCATTCTGCACAGTCATTACCTGTTATTGCTATTAGTTAAAAATATACAGAGAAATGTTGCATAGCAAAGCTAAGAGAAAAGCTCATCTGAACACTAGATCATTGCCATTGCAGTTAAAAAAAAGCTCATACAAAGCTCCAGCCAGACCAAGACAAGGTCTGACAAGTCCTGAGGACTGTGTTGTTGATGTAATGCAAAGTCATCGGCTTGTTAGAAGCAGCAGCAACGCTACCCTTGCCTTACTGTTTGGTTACACCTTTGCATTGGGCTTGTGTCCTCTGGGACAGTGGAGACCCTTCAGCACCTTATCATCTTGGTGCTCAGAAAAAGGGTAAAAAGGAGGACTCTGGGAACTATTGACCAGTCAACCTCATCTCGGTGCCTGGTAAAATCATGGAACAGGTTGTCCTGGAAGACATGTTGAAGCATGTGGAAGACAGGGAGGTGGTTAGAGACAGGCAACATGGCTTCATGAAGGGCAAGTCATACCTGATTAATCTAGGGGTCTTCTGTGATGGAGATACTGCATGAGTGGACAAGGAAAGAGCTATGAATGTCATCTACCTAGACTTTTGTAAGGCTTTCAATACAGTCCTCCACATCATCCTTGTCACTAAATTGGAGAGATATGGGTTGCT
Source organism: Psophia crepitans (assembly GCA_013399095.1). NCBI lineage: Eukaryota > Metazoa > Chordata > Aves > Gruiformes > Psophiidae > Psophia > Psophia crepitans. The sequence goes on from VWZZ01006767.1 coordinate 65,518, forward strand.
TTGACAGATATACTGTTAGGTGAATAAGAACTTGGCTGAACGGCTGCATCCAAAGAGTTACAAAGGTTCAGTGTCAAAGTGGAAAAAAGTAATTAATATTGTCCCTCAAGAGTCTGCACTGGAACCAATGCCATCTTAAGGGACAATGATTTTAAACTGAAAGAGGGTAGATTTAGAACAGATATAAGGAAGAAATTTATTTATGGTGAGATTGGTGAGACAGTGGAATAGGTTTCCCAGAGAAGCTGTGGATGTCCCATCCGTGGAAGTGTTCAGTGTCAGGTTGGATGGGACTTTGAGCAACCTAGTCTAGTGAAAGATGTCTCTGCCCATGGCAAGGGGCTGGAACTAAATGATCTTTGAAGGTCTGTCCAACTCAACCCAATCTATGATTCTATGAAGGAGCAGGTGAGCTGATGCAGGCTTCTCTGCTCCCACCTGAGTGCTGCAGGCATAACCTCTCCTCTGTCTTTCAATATGTTCAGGAGAGCCAAATTTAATTGCCAGTAATAAGAAGCCTAAGTTAAGCCAAGCAAAATAAATAAAAAAGCAGGTACAAGCTCTTATTTCCTTCATTTCTGTGTCGCTTGCACTGGGACAGAGTGAACTCACAAGCTGTTCTTGTTTTATATTCCTTCTCTTTTATATAATTGAGCTCTGATTGCCTGATGTCTGATTAGCTCAGAGCGGGAGTAAATAACTGGCGAGGAAGTACGGTTGCTATGGTGCTGGGTGCTAAAGCTACACGATTCCTGGTCCTGAGTAGAGAAAGTGTTTTGTGCAGAGGGTTTTTGGGTTTGGTTGGTTTAGGTTTTTGTTTGTTTGTTTGTTGTTTGGGGTTTTTTTTTCCATTTATTTTTTTAATTCATGACCAGTACACACACAAAACCAACTCCCATTTCTCTTGGTCACCATCTGCTTTTTTCTCTTTTCCTTTTTTTCCTTCCCCTCTCTGTTCTCCCTCAACACCTGTTTGGTTAAGTAGCCATTTCCCTAAAGTTTTGAGACACAAATATGAACTGACACTGCTAGTCCCCTGACAAAGGCATTTCTAATGCTTGAACAACTCCTGGCTGTAGAGTTAGGGTTGTGAAAAAAATAATTTGTTTTCCCCTTCTGACAGACATTTCAGTCTCAAACCAGAAAGAGATTACATCGAAATAATTGTTCTGATGATTTAACATATCAATAATAAGCATGTTGATAGTAAACAATATTATTTTATTCAACTTGCAGCGGCTTTGCTATATTTGCTATGACAGTTGTGGTAAAGAGTTATTCTAAAACAGCAGCCCCTGATTCTGGTGTGGTTTTTCCAACATACTGATATTTATAATACTTGGGATTCTGGCTTCTCTTTCTTTTTAAGCTGAAGTGTGTTATCTGTTTGCTCAGATTGGAATTAGTCCATTCTGTTTATTAGTATGAAGTAATCTGGGGTGACTAGAATATGTGCATGACCAGCAAATTCAGTTTATTAGCTATGATCACAGGCATTAGGACCTCATCCTCTGATATTTATTTCCATAGAAACACAATCCTGGAAATAGCCATTGCTCCATTGATGTGAAATAGTTGGTATCAGTTAATATCAGGTAAGAATGAGGAGGAATTGCAGCTGGAATTACTTCCAGTTAGAAGTTAGTTATGTCCAAGAATGACAAAAATATTGAGCTCCGAATATTTTGATCCTTTCTGCTTTGGCTAAAAGCTGGTGAATGCAAAAGGTACTGGGCACCTGTCTTTGTATCCCGACCTTTAACAAGTGAAGAATTATCAGGCTGAGTAAGCACTGAGATGCTTATTTATACTGTCCAGAGATGAACACGTGCCAGCTAAAAGCCTGTGGTCTGACTTTGCTTTCAGTTTGTATTTGAAACCCATTTCCCCAGTAAGGTGAAAGTAGTCTTGGCTTATTTCAAGCCTTAATTTCCAGAGTTGCCACCAGTCAAGGTGAACTGTCTTAAAAGCCACCTCAGTTTGGAAGAGTGGCTTCTGGGCAGCAAAAATGTGCAAATAGCTTTGAAAACATGAAGCAACCAAATGTCTATCCCTGCTTACTGTTGCAAGGATGATTCCACGTGTTCCTTGGTCAAGTGAGTCACCGAGAAGCTAGATCTCTGATTACATCAGTTACTAAGTGGTACATTCGGTACACGTGCAAAAAGGGTTTGTCTTTCACATTGGGCAGTTTCTCAGCACGTCTGCAGATGAGGTTGCTCAGGCACATTACAGGACACTCAAAATATCAATTGTTGGGAAAGATTGTCTAGAGAACTAGAATATCTGATGCTTTAAATACCTAAAATATGTCTAGTTTTAAACAAAGAGAACTTTGCTATACTATTAAAAAAAAAAAAAAGAAAATAAAAGCTGTCAGTGTTTGTTCTTTGGCGTTTCCTGTGATGTGTAAGTGCTTTCTAGTTAAGTGTGTCACTCACACATATTGAGAGTGTCTTGATCTCTCATTCTCTAAGGAAGAACAATGAACATGTGTGAAATTATTTTTTTTGAGTTTTCTTTTAGTTTTTTTTTAAAACATTTATTTTAAAATTTTATTTCTGCAGTGCTTAGAATATCCTACAAAGTCAGGGCAAGGCCTTGGTGGGTTAAATGCCATTCACGTGAGTAAGTAAATACTTTCTTGATCCCAGAGAAACCACAATCTAAACATTAAGTCAGATAACAGAAAGTAGGAGAATACAAAAGACTCTAGATCATGTCAGTAGTTTCCACTTCCCAGCTCCAACTGTGCTGCTTAACTTGCTCTCAACAATCTGATATTTCATGTAGTTTTCTCCCTTCTTGATTCTACTTGTAGTGGTTTATATCCTGCTTTGCTTTTACTACTATAATCTGTATTGTTTATGCTATCTTCATTTTCTGTCAGCACGGCTTTCCTATTCCTGCTTTACTGTACTGTATTGCCATATAAATAACTGAGGAGGAGGCAGCTGTAGCAAAAACTGAGCTGTGCCAGGTTTTATAAATTTCTCTTGTGAAAATTAGAAATCACTTGACTTATATAAATTACTTCACTGGATGAAAATCCTGATATGAAAGTGAGTCTTGCTGGTGCCTGGAAGGGAACAGAAACAGGCATCAAATTTGGTGCAATTGTGCCAGGAATGCATCTTCCATTAATGCCTGGAAGGATAAAGTACATAGTCAAACATCTCATCACAGATGCAGATTTCTTTATTCTAGAAAGAAAAGGACAAAAAATATAACATAAAACAAAATCAGGCACCAGGTGAAACAAAACCAGCCAAAAATCAACATGCAGCCAAGTTTTTATCATACCGTTGTGAAAGATATACTCAAATAACTCATGGTAAATTACTGTGAATTAATCATCACTTTAGTGAAGATACATTGCACAATAATTCTCTAGGGTCCAGTTCTATAACATGCTTTTATAGGAAAGCTTGGTGTTTCTGGGAGATGAGCACTCTGTGTTTCTCATGAGAAATCACTGGGATAGATATCAGTGACTGGCTGAGCTGCTTTTGTTTAACGTTTTCAATGCTCAAGCCTTGTGATTATAGTAGAGAAGTGCAGTAATTCAGAAAGCAATGGGGATATTAAATTGTGGGAATGTGGGAGAAATGATGGGGCATCAATGTATACACTTGACAGTACATTGTTGAGCTTGGTCAATTGTTACGAAAGACAGAGGAGTCAATTTGAAGGAAATGTGTGTCTGGGTCTGAGATAAACACTTGACCAGGAACATGTCTGGCATCGTAACCCATCTGATGGTAAGCTGTACCTGGATCACTCGGAGCTTGTACCACCAGGCTGGAACACTCACCTTCCTCCAACACCACAAATAAGATACGTCCACAAAGGAGAATCGTGCACTTCAGTGACTTCCAATTCATCCTGATTCAGGTCCTTATCACGATACCAGCCATCTGCTGGGCCTCTTTAATTAAGCAGCATAGACTCTGCTATCCAGTATTTAAGATACTCACCTGGATCATCTCCTAGGTCTGTCAGGTAATCTGTAATTCTCATTTGTTTGTCTCTATCTCTTGTGGACATATTACAATATTACTTTAACTATCACCAGTGGACATAAAATGGACATTGGAGCTGCAAAAGAAAAAAGTATTAACAAGCCATGAGGTCCTTAGTGGCAAGGATATAAGTCCCTGGAACTGGTTTCAAAGAATTTTTGCTCAGGATGTGCCTCGTGTTTATTTCCACATTAATGCTTTCCAGTTGCTGGTTTGATTTTTGTCTTTCTATGCATGCCTTCAGAAAATGAGCAAGTTGGAGCATAAAGTGGGAAGCGTGGCACAAAACTCCCCAAATGCTTACAGACTACAAAATCAAAAAAGCCCAGTTTCTGTAATAATTCTGCATGCCATGTCAGCTTGTGCATTTTGAAACACATGAATGGAAGTCTGACCCAATTAAAGCCACTGAGAATTTTTGCTATGGAGTCCAGGGGCCAAAATATTGCTTCAAGCATTTGACATACAGGTTGTGGATTTCTCTTCTGGAGGCAGAAATACTATTCTTTAAAAACTGATTGCAAAACATCTGGAAAACCTAGGATGTCTGTTACACATTATTAATTTTTATGAAACAAATATGAGATAAATGTGATAAATAAGGGTAGTGAGTTTTGAGTGAATAAATATCCCATCATTAAAAAAAGTATGTTCCAAATATCCTTGGCATAAATGAGAAATTGAAAAGATATATTTGTTAAATCTCAGCTAGAGATTGTTTGGGTTTTGCTTGTTTTTTTGTCTTTGGTTGGTTGTTGTTTTTTTTCCCTAGGAACTGAATGAAGAGGTGTGATTCATCTCCTTTTAGCAGAAACATAAATGAGAGGATTTGATTGGGTCCACAGAGAGATCAAACACGAAAAAGGCAATAAAGGGAGAACAATTGGAAGAAGCAGAATGAGTCACAGAGCAGTACAGAATGATTTCCTTAATCTCCACCATGTGTTTCTGCTAAATAACTCCTTATTTTGTCTTTTATAATACTGTGACAGGCCTTAAATTGTTAGGCTCTATTTTCAGATTGTATGATAACTATAGGAAATGTGACAGGATACACAGCTACTGCAAATGCAGCCATCGCAAATTTAACGTCTGTTACCAGCTCAAATCACATATGTGTGCTCTAGACATGAAAATAATCTTACTAATTTCAATTATACTCGCATACATAAACAGACACATTCATGCACTGTGGGATGGACCATTTTTGCCAAATATCTAGAAGCCAAGTGGGAAGATGAATATTTTCCAAGATATTTCACTGAGCGCTTTCACTCCAGGTTTTGTCGTGTCTTTCAAATATTAATTTTAACATTACAGTGGCATAAGAAAAACACCATATCTTTATCTTATTGGACTAACCTATTTAATATTAGTTTCTGTATTGCAAGTGCATGTATTGAGCTATTAATCTTGCATTAACAGAAATGTGTCATTTTCTGTAGTGTACATTAGGTAAAGATGCATGAGGAGTTTCAGCACGTAGCTATAAAACTACAGCTGCTTGCTGCTCAAATTTCAGTGTGCACTGGCCAGAAGGTGGTGCTTTCAACCACAGATGTGCAAATCAGGAAAGAAAATATGAATATGAGCTGTGTGAACACTTTTCTGCAGTGAATAATACAGGAAAGCAGAGAATTCTGAGTTTTGCTAAGTCAAACAGCCCAACAAGGGGCCACCACAGACAGAAAGAAGCAAGTGTAAAATGGAATCTTCTTTCCTACTTAACACTTTTCTTCACCTTACTGTCTAAACCAGATTTTACTTCTTTATTGCAGTACATTGGTAATACAGCTTGGAAAGAAAGAGCCACAGTTTGTTCTACCTGTATGAGCAAAGGGACTTCCACCTGACTGCAGATTCCCTGGTGGGCACGCTGGTACCCAAGCTCGGTTTAAGAAGCAACAATGAAAAAGAAGCAAGCAATCTGAAGTGTGTGTGTGTCCTCCCCTTGAAATACCTTCAGGTTTTTAACATCTACTTTGGCTTCCACTGATGGTTCTTAAAGCAACAACAGAGGAAAAGGAGTTTGCTGTTATTTTGAAATGTGTAGATGGCATGTGGAAGAGGTAGAAGGAAAAGACAACTTTGACCCTGCAAGAAGTTTTGCTTTCTGAGTAACCAGAATACTAAGAAGAAACCTCCTAGAGACCTGGTTCTGAATATCTGGCGCTATAGGATTACACGTATGTGCATCCAGTATCTCGTTAGACACGTACACAGAGCTGTTCTGCTGCCCCCCAATGACTTTGGCAGATCTTAGGGAACTCCTTCCCTGTTTAAAGCTCTGCTGCTCAGTTCCTGCACCTTCCCTACATTTAAAACTGACTCATTTCACCTCTGACTAGTTTTATTGCCCTCAGCAGGGTTATTTGCATATGTAAAGTTTATTAACATACTTACCTAAATGTTTGCAAATTCAAGCCATGAAAATTATCTTCTAAAGGTTTGATTTGAAATTACAAATTAGAATTAGAAGTCTGCTCTTAGTCTTTAATAAATCTCATTGAGTTACTTGACCTCTAGATGATCATCATAATTATCAGCTCTCTTTTCGTGTTAATTAAAGATTTAATGGGAGATTTGAGGTAATGGTGAAATGGCAGAAAATAAGAAGGTTCATAACACAATCCAGACCAATATTTTTCATGAGCGTTGACTGTATTAATAACAATTAAGCAAAAGGTTATGCACACATAGGTGTTTTATTTATCTTGATCAATCAAGCAGTGTTCCTGGAAAAAAAAAACAAACAAAAAACCCATGAATTTTTGTATCACTAACTGGTATTTCTTCAGACTTCAATAGAATTAAATTTGTCTTCCAGTTCTTGAAAATCTCTTTAGATGAGGTCTTTAGTTTTGTTCTTAATGAACATGTTAAGGTTTTTAGTTCTGTTGATTGAAGCAAATTAATTTTGGATTTTGCTAATTGGGGACAACTGTCAAATTCTTCTCCAGGGATGAACTGGAAACTAATAAAGATACGATATCTTTAGAAATGTTTGAAGGTTCTTAATCCTCAGGGTTCCTGTGTCATTGTCCTCAGATATTCTGTGGGAGCTAATTTTTTCCTTTCTCCCCATACAGAAAGTTAGCACAAGTCTTATGTAATATTTAAACACTGCTTAAATAAACTTTGGTATATAAATAGTGTATATTTTGCTTAGAGTGAATAGTAACTCACTGGTCTAGTCATAAAGCCCTTTCTCTGACATTCTTTTCAGGGGATTTTGTTTGCCTTTGTAAGGGCTTCAGACTAAGATATGTGGTAATAGAAACTTTGGCATTTTCTATTAGTATGGATAAAAAGATTATTGCTATAAAGAGATAGAAAGCTAAACAATGTTATCATTTTCTAAAGATTATATAGTTTATTAAATTTATCTAATCATTATTAATTCCACACCTAGAGGATTTAAATTTATGGGATGCTTTGAAATAGACTTTGGATGAAAGATGAATTGGATTATGTCAGACCCAGAATAGGCCCCAAAAGCTCTTTGGGGAAGATCCCTTATCTTTCCATTTGTATATGCAGGAACCTACTTCATACTTGGGACTATTAATAAATAAATTTTAAAACCATACTATTTCACAGTGAGAAAAGTCAATTGTAGTCAAATCCATACTCTGGATGAAACAGGGCTTGTGAAGCCATTGCTGTGCAACATAACTCACAGCTCAAATTCCACAGTAACTGTGCCTAATAGAGCTCTATTCCCCATCCTCCTGTTAAAACTGCACCTGTTTATAAGAGATAGCTCTGTCCTATGGAAGGATTACTCATCCTTAACAATTCTTCTTCGTTTTCTTCCTCGTCACTGTCGTACTTCATGCTGCAAAGGCTGGAAAAACAAAGGTCTCCAGAGGCTGACATGGAGATAGTTCTGTGTCATGTACAACGAGCACCACAAGCAGATTCAGTCTTTTACCTGTCCAAGTAGGGTCACCTATCTTCTGCCTACATTCAAAGGAAAGTACTAGCTCCTTTACAGGGTGATTAAGCCCAGCTAAAATCGTCTTATGGAAATACCTTTTCCTTTTCATTGCCTATAGTAAACATCGAGGACGAACTTTTATTCCCTGTGTTAGCAGAGCACTGCTAATCACAGGATGAAATTCAGTGTGCGATCTCAGAAGCCGGTTGTATAGAAAGCATCAGAAACACATCAGAAGCCAACAGAACTAAATCAATTTACTCTAGCAGAGATCAAGTCCAGTATGTCTGGCATGGTCTGGTGAATACAGTTGATGAATGTGGCAGCCATTTTATGGATTTCAGTAGAATTGCTCTAGGATTTCCCACAGAATATTTTTTCATCAGAAAAGCGCTTTTTGATCAAAACCAATTCTTTTCCCAGGAACCAGAGGAACTGGTCCATCTGGGTAAAATTCTGACCTAAAACCCAGAAAAATATTCTCAAAATAGAACAAAATAATTGCTTTTTTGACTTTGTTTTTGTTGTGTTTTTTTTTTTCCCCAGAATACCTTTTCTTTGGCGATGCATTCGTGTCTTCCAAAAGTTATACCTTAAGCATTGAAGTTAGATCAAAGAACAGCTTTTTCAGGGTGCAGACTACTGAGTGATTTACTGAACTTTTCCTAGTACTAGTACTAGTACTTATTTTCATTTTTCTGGTAAATAATTACTTTTGTTTTTTATTGAGAACATGAATGGATACAGCTTTCACTGTCACGAGCCTTTCCATGAAATAGGAATCTGAAATCTCGTACAGCCCTGCTATTCTAGTTTCCAGAAGAGAGGCTGATGCAGGCCAGGGCTCTCTCAGGGCATATCTGCACAGATGGGAACAAACAGACTCAACCTGTCTTTGCTCCATGGCCATATTGTCACGGAGCTGTTTTCCTCAAGATAACCTTTGAATCGGGACAGCGGGGCAACAAGCTGCTGAGTTCTCAGCTTGCCCTGTTGTGCTTATATAGGCAGGCCAAATCCTGCGTCCCAGGCTTCTGAGCTGGTGTCTCATGGATGAAATGAGTGGTGGGAGTTGGGGATGAGTGTAGCAGGGTAGCAACAGGGCATGGGAATGAGGAAAAGGAAACTTACACTGTGTTGATATTGCTTAATGGTGCCTGCAAAGGTTAAGAATGCTCATGGGAAGGAGCAGAGCTTTTTTTGGTTGCTGGGTTTTTGGTTTTGTTTTTCTGTTTTTATTCTTTTTCCTTTGACAGAAAGTGTTGGGAGCTGAGATTAATTTTGTGAGAAGGAGGAAAACATCTAAATGGGTTAGTAGTTTATGTGGGAGTTACTGGAGGTACCTGAAGAGACATTGCACTGCACTCTTCACAGGGAAAAGGTATTGCCAGTTGCTCTCCCGTGGCCAGACAGGGATAATCTTAATGGATAGGCATATCTTATAGCCAGCTGTTGCAAAGCCCTGTAGTGCAAAATGGATCCAGTTTCTCCCCTGCCTTAATAAGCATCTCCTTTCCTTTTTATCAGCATTTGTTCAATGCTACCAGTCAGCTCCGTGCTGTAATAAATGTGCCGTGGGAGAAAGCAGACATAATCCCCACTGCAAAGAGTTTGGGATCTAAATAATCTGCTTCAGTTTATCAGGCTCTGAGTGTGATAGCAACACAATCAGCAGCAGCTGAGTAGCTCAGTGATGGTTATCAACAGATGTTCGTCCTCATCTTTGTGGGATTGAACACTAAATGATTAATAATTCCTATTTTAAAGTAAAACACATTAACTGAGAAGTCAGGATTTGATTAGCTCTTGCTGAGCATTACTGTAACTGAAATTGAAATAAATAAATAAAGTTACAGTGCTGCAAGGCAAAGGTTAGCTATGATTCTATTCCTTATTTACTGAGGAGAAAGGATATTATTTGGAGAAAATTCAGAGAAAATGGGAATGTGAATTTAAAACTAGCTTGAATGATGGACGTAGCGATTAGACTGGACCCAGGTAAAAAGATTATCCTTAAATACTAGATCAAGGCAGAAGGCTGGGTTTTTTATGCCATCAGCATGAATTGATCTAATCACTTTTACATTAACATATTCACCAATGAACATCACATGAAATTACCTAAGGAATTAGTGAGATGGCAGGAGAGGTGATGGAAGACATTTTTTGCACAGTGAGAGTAGGGAAGTGTATTCATCCTTCTGTAAGGACTGACAGGAGGTAGTCCACTGTCTCATAGGACATACTTGTCTGAATGGTGAACCCTACAATGTATTTAAAAGTGTTGATGGACCATTAATATGAAGCTAAGGATGTCCCTCTTAGGAAATACGACCATTCATTCTTTATTGTGTCACCATGTCCCCAGACTAGCGCCACGTGCTGGTGGAACTGCTATAGATTCAATGAAGCAATGAAGCCATCTTGTTTTGCCTCAAAGCTCATGTATGAACACATCACCTCTTCACAGACCTTGCTGTCTTGTCCCCAACACCTGTCAATGTGCCTCCACAAATGCTAGCTGGAGCTGTCATTGTAGTGTCTGCTTGTGGAAATCCATACAAACATTTCTTCAGTGATGTATGGCAAGAATAACAGTCTGAATGCACTTGTTCAGATGAGCAGTACACCGACTCAGCATTGTGTCTTGCACCCAGTTTGCTACTTTTTGCTGGTTTGCCATATGGGCACCATGGTACTGCCAAAGGATACTCTTGGCGAGTTCAAGAGTGACTGCGGGATTTTTTGGGGATAGGTGAAGGTCATAGAAGCCTAGCTATAGATCAACTGTGCCCTTCATGGCTGCTGATGCCAGATCTGCTTGGCTTCTTGACTGTGGAATCTTCTCCAAAAAATAAGTGTGCTGGGAAGAGGAAGAATTCACCTGCTGAAATGCAACAAGAACAACTTTGCCAACAGGCTTGTTAATTTACTGCGAGCTTAAATTAACTTTGCTGGAAGACAGACATAAAAGCTGAAGTAGGAGGACAGAAGGAAATTGTGCATGGGAAGGCATGACTTGGTAATGTCTCATATTCTTCTGGAGAATATGCGGTGAGCAGAAACCCACTTGAAATGCCTTTAGATAAGTGCATGCAGTATGGCAAAGACACAGAAGGAAATATAAGTCTCTGAGCAGCTGCTGGGCTACGATATTCCTGGGATTGTGGAGGTGTGGTGGAGCAGTCTGCACAACTGGAGTGCTGTGACAGGTGTATAGAATCTCTGTAGGAAAGACAGGCAAAGAAGACAAAGGGCAAGATCTTGTACTTTCAAAAAGAAGCAGCTCAGATGCATGGAGGTTCTGTGTCATGTTCAAAGGGGAGGCCAACAAGAGGACATCATCGTGAGCACCTGCTACAAACTACCTGATCAAGAGAAGGAGGACGCAAATGAAGTCTTCTTTAAATAACTGAAAGAAGTTTCATGATTGCAGTTCTTAGTTCTTATGGGGAATATTAGACACTCTAACACCTGCTGGAAAGCAATATATCGGGATGGCAGTGAATGGGTTGACTAGGGTATGTTTTCTGGTGGACCTGTAGATCACAATAAGGAAGAATTAAGGCTGAGAAGATCAGAGGCAGCCCTGGTTGCACTGACCATGACGTGCTGGAGGTTTAGATCCTGAGGGAATGGAAGAAAGTGAGTACAAAACTAAAGACTCTGAACTTAAGAGAGAGGACATACTCGTGCTTGTTCTCTGAAACAAGCAGGCAGCTGTCTAACCATCTACTGCTCAAATATGATGGCATGTCTGTGTTCAAAATCATTTGTAAACAGAGGTCAAAAGATGATACATAAAGAAGAGTTTAAGAACAACATAATGAAAGTTCCCCAGAAGAATCTTGTAGCCTTTAGAAACTTGCTGTTTAGGGACTTCCTGACTGAGAGGGAGTCCTGGTATTTAATATCACTCCATGGATCCTTTTCTTCCATAGATTTAGTCACCTGCTATTAGGATGGGCATGAGTCTCATGCATTAGTGATATTGGGTGTGTACTTTGTTTTTCACTTGTCTAGAGTTAAACTTCCTATCCACTTTTAAGAGACTGTGTATAGAAGAAAATGGAGAAGATATTGTAAGTGGGAGAACCAGTATTTATTATGCATGCCTTGCTTTCTCCGTTTCTTTCCTTAATGGTAGAGAAGACAATTCAGTGAAGCTGTCATAAGTTAATATCATTCCTGAGATTATTTCGCTTACCTTTGACTTTGCATAAACAAGGTTTGGTAAAGAACTTCACATGATTCAGACCATGGGATTGCATACCCAGATTAACACCAAAGCAATTACTATTTGCCCAAGTACACTCTGCTGCCATCAAGCCGTATTTTTGCTGTTGTTACTCTGGTGTACACTTAAACACTGTTCAACAATGTACAGTTCCACTTCGCTCACAGTTTTAAGTGTTCCACAGCGCTGCATAACCTGGATCCTCATGGCCTTTCATAATAGAACATATTTTCTTGGCTTGGAAAAAAAATAAATAAAAAAAATTCCTCACTAGACTTCTATTGTTTCAGTGGTAAGAAAACCATCCTTGAGTTTTGTAGCATACTTTAAGAAAACATAATTATGATATAAGACACAATAAAACAGATAATTTGTCACACATTTTGATTACTTTTATCACATAATACCAAGCTTGAGGGTTAATTATATTTTGTAATTCCATTAAAAGTGTAATCATTTTTTGTATGCCAAAATCTCATATTTATCATAGTGCTGAGCTCCCAGCTCAGAATTCTGTCATTAGAAGTTAGAGCACTTCACAAAATTGGTTAAGTGCCAGTCCTAATTTACTGATGGGGAAGCTGAAGTGGGGAGGATTAAAGTGATTTACCTATGGTAGTCAGCACAGCAGTAGGAACCGAGGGAATAAAGCAAAGTCCCAGTAGGGTGAATTCTCAGCAGGTGTTTTAGTGGTCTTAACATTTTTTCTTTTATTTATATGTTATATTATTGTGGTGAAGGTACAGTTTTCTGAGACCATCATTTTCAGGATCTTGTCTCCCTGCAGACTGAGTTTTTTTGTTTGTTGGTTTTTAATGCATAATGTGCTTGAAACAAGATTTTTCAGAAGTGGATACAGACTTTGGATCTCAACAATTTTGGAGAGCCTATCTGGGGAGTACTTGAATTTTCAGATGTTATTGAATGCTTCTTCTGAATCTGGCCATTTTTACTTGCTCCAAATCAATAACATTTTAACAAAAAGTTGTTCTTGGCTTCATTTTCTGATAACCTTGTTTTTCTAATATATAAATATATATAAAAAAATAATTTCTATTAGAATTTTCCTATCTTCTCCAACTCAGTCACTTTCTTAATTTACTACTTCCCTAGCATTCTGCAGCCCTATTGGATGTGTCAACAGTTCAGTATTTCATAAGATTTATTACAAATGTGAAACTTATTAAAGGGAATAAAATACTTCAGCCTCTGAGCCCTGGCATCAGCTATGACTTTGTTCATGGTTTGTTCTGTTGTTTCTTCTAAGTGATAACTGCCAGTCTTATCTTTATTTACCTCTTACTCCCTTGGTAACTCTTTTGATTTATTGGAAAATAAATCTCAGTCTTGAGTTTGGCTTCAAGCAGTAACATTGTAAAAACAATATAAATAAAAGAAAACCAGACTCCAGAACTTTTTCTAGCAGGCCCTAATTGACAATACCTTCTCATTTTGTTGTTTTCTTATTTGCACCTTTAAAAATATTTACAAAAACCTGACGTTTCCCTTCAAATATGGCAAGATTTTTAAAAATATTGCACAATTATTTCTAAGTTAATTCTCATTGAATTAGTAGTATTGTTTTAAGAGCTTAAGTTTTCAAAACATACTATATCCTACTGAAAGCCTAAACTAATTAATAAGCTGAATTGTTCACTTTTACCCAGCTACGTAAATGGTATACACTGAAGCCAAGGCCCATTGAATCTCTTGGAAATATATGGCAAAACCCCCAAAAATATACTGAACAACTACTGAATTAGATTTAAAACTTTGTTTATTTTAATCATACATTTTCTGCCAGGGACAATATTGGAACTGGTGCAAGTTGATAACAGTTCATTTATTATGCATCAGGGAAATGTTAAAAGTAAAAATGAACACTTTTATAATAGAAATGTTTGTGCTTGTGGGGAAAAAATACCATGGAAAGAAAGATTTCAAGTAAATTTCAAACCTCAGTGTATTTGGAATGCTGTACTGTACCTAGGAAAACCTAATGAGTTTGAGGTTTTTAAGGAAAATCAAAGGTGTTTATATGCTTATTTTGATGTATGGTTTATTTACAAGCACTGGATTAAGATTTTGTACAAATTTTGTTGTTTTTCCCCTCATGCTTATGTTCAAAAAGTATTAGTAAGACAGATAGCATTGTTCTTCAGAGGCTACTGTAGTCCATCAGGTAAATAATTCATATTTTGTGCTGTATAAATACATAATTGTGTTTTATGCAGTGAATGATAAAGGATCCAAGTTTTCTCTCCTTTTATTAGCTTTCCATAAGCGTTAGAGACATCACTCCAGAGACAAAAGGGACGGAACAGAAAGCCTGCTTTTAGATAAATGATGTACATTTTAACCTCTGTCTCTTTCTATATTTATTACAGACAAAACTCAACAACTGAAGAGAATATTTTCACGGCTGTGAATCCTAGCACTTAAAAGCTAGAAAATGCCAGAATGGCATCTTTAATAAGATGGCACTATGGTTTTTATACGCATGTGTTTTCTCCCTCACCCATAGGACTCCTGCCTCAGACAGTTCCTAAAATCCTTCTGTGACTACAGGAATATAAATCCTCTCATCATCTCTAGTCATCGCTGCGATGTCCACAGGCTTCAGAAATATGAATTAATGTATTACCATAGCACCTTCATGGAGGGAGGTTTATTTCCCAATGTCGCAACTGAAGATCTGCTGCATAAAATAAGCAAGGACCAAGTTTTCACTAATTAGGGTTGTGTTTCTTTCTTCTTCCCCCTCCCTCTGGAGAATACTTAGCACTACATAGCATCCAGTATGGTCAAGAATAGCTCCTAGCATCTCTCAATGCAGCTGTGAAGGCTTAGAATCTCTACAAATCAAACCCTTGAGCCCAGTTTAGAAACCAAGAAAACAATCTGATGTTTCCTTTAACCATCTGGCTCTCGGCTTCCTTTTAGTCAGATTATCCTCTTTCCCTTCCTTGCTCTCAAGCCCCTTTTATCAGGCCAAAAATCCCTAGTCAGATATACAACGAGCACATCATTGACCAAAATTCATAATCAGACCCTGTACTGAAACACAGGGATTCTAGGCTGCTCAGAGAGATCTGGTCTTTTAACTTGGTCAGAGACAGTATTTTTTCCCTTGACAACAATGGATTTTTTTTCTAGCTGGAACCTTCTGCAAAAATATTGAACCTGAGTCATCCCTTTAGCATGGAAAATTTCAGCACGCAGGACCATTCCTGCCTGCAATATTACTTACCTTTTGACCTGTGGGCTTAGCTAATAGCTAATACCTGGGTGTTTTCTGGGCTACTTCTCAGAGAAAAAAAAAAATTGATGTTATTAGTCAGGTAATTTTTAAGTTTCATCCTGTTTAGCTGCATACAGAGTAATTTTTTTCTGAATACCACTGTGGAGTCAGAACAGAGTAGGGAGGAAATCTCAGCCTCCTGTTTTGAAATCTGCATGTTTGGAAAGCAGTTTTTCCTCCCACAGTCTGCAAGCTTGTCTTTCCAGTAAACTCTGCCTCAGAGACCTTTCTGTTTTCCTTCTCAGCGCAGGACTACTGACCTTCCTTCCTACTGGCTTTCTGTCTCAAACCCCACCTTGGCTGCTGTCAGTCACACTCTTAGACTCCAAGGAACTGTACATTCCTAGTTGTAAAGTTAAGAGTAAACTTCATTATATCAAGTGATGACCTATGGATTTGGGGGTGCTGGACTGTAGCCTGAGTCAAAAAAAAAGGACTCATCTTGCCTGATTTTAAAGGGCTACACCTGACTTAGTAAACCTAGGAACCCTTTGCAGTTTACAGAGATACAGGTATTTTTGGAAGGCAATTAATTGGTTTTATCGTATATATTTACTTTAGGATGAAATGAACCCTCCATAAAAATGTTTTTCTCTATTAGCTATAAAGATAATTAAATAATCAATTCAGAGTTGTATATTTGGTCCAATGAATGTCACATATCGTACTAACAAACTTAACCTTGCTCCAGATATGTCCTTGTGGAATGCACTACAGCTCAATTCACTTTCTTCTCCTATCCAGTAAGGTTAAAAAACCATGGTGTTTTGCCCCTGAATGTGAAGTTCTACTCAAACCTGCCCCTGAGCACGTGTGCACCTTGAACAATGGGCAAGTCTGCATTGGGATCTGCACCTAAGAGGAAGCCAGCTCCCCAAAGACCACCCCTTAGCTTTGTTATGCAAACTACATGCTTTGGTTGGTGGCTTCCTATTGTTTCCCATTATTATAAAATGAAAAGCATCCAACTGCTCATTAATTAACATGAATTAAAGGGTCCTGTAATTTCTATGTGCTATATCAAGGTCTGTGATTGACCACAGTAATTATTTTCTTCTACCAAGAGAAAGAGCTTTTCATCTGAAGTCTAGAATTGAAACGTGGGTAGTTTGGTGTTTGTTTTTTAAACAGTTCAACATTCTCCAAAAGAAAGAAGAAAATCCAGCATGAGTGCAATATTATCATAGCTCTGGCATCATTCAGGAAAGAGTCCTTATGGTTTTAAATGGAAAATAGCTGCAAACAAGGTATGCCTCACAAAAGGTTCTTGGCTGTGAAAATTATCTTCCCTGTTGGTCTGGATAAAGGGGAAAATTTCTTGTTTTGCACATCTTGTGTACATTGCTGGGTCGATGATGCATACTTCGAGTCTTTTTTTTATTACGCTTGTCAGATGGAGTTGCACTCTCGCTGGTAAACTGACACCTAGAGAAAGGTCGGACTATTTTTAATTTTTGTATGCTTCTGGTGTAAGGTTAGTGTGTAGTAGCTCTGCATGCATCCATAAAAACTGAAAGAAAACAATTCTTTCAGATGTCTGAGGACATATTTTCATGCAGATGAGTGCGATGCTTTTCTTCTTTTGCTTGTCTTCTGGGTTTTTATTAATGGGATTATAGAAGGTATATTGGCCAAAGGTCATTCCTCTTTCTTCCACTCTCCTTTTCAGATGCAGAACATACTTATTTCACTTTCAAGACTGAGAGCTGCTGAGTGAACCTGAGATTCAGTGATCAGGAAAAGGGCAGCACACATGGGAGTTGCAAAATTGGAGTTGTAGGATCAGTGAAGCAACAACTGACATTAACAGTGAGGCAATGAGCTATATGCAAGTTCAGATAAAATCTCAGTGTTGACAGAGGAACTAAGAGCAGGGAGTTCTTGGAAACCCAATTTCCGATTTAGCCAGATGTCATATCAACCACTACACCTTCACAAGAGATCTGATCTCAGTTTCTAGATGTATGTCTATCACTCCGACTCTGGCTAACTATGCAGGAGTTTATTGTGGCCTTGCTTGCATATCTGTTACCCTTCAAAGAAAAGAAACTTGGTTCTTATGCTGGTTCTAAGAAGAGCAAAAAAATCCTTCAGCAGCAGAAGTCTGTGGCAGCTTCATTCTAAGGGCTAATGAGTAGGATAAAAAATATCCTTTATCCCAGTCTGTAAAGAGGGTCTTTGACAGATTTAGACAGGTCCATATCAAAGGAAAAGGTCTCCAAGGCTCAAGAAACTAGAGAAATTACTCTTAGATTACTTCTCATTCATTCTAAGGAATAACAGGACTATGCTCCTTCCAGAGCTCCTGACTGCTGAGATTTATTACAGTTTTTTCAAGCCAGGTTTGTTTCTTTTCTCTTCTACGCTATTTTCAAGTTTTAGGGAGGGAATGACTCTCCAGAGCCTTATTCCTTCAAAGGGGTCCAAAAGATGACCTCTAAGAGCTGTTAACCTCTCCTATCTTTATCTCCACCCACTGCTCCCATTTGTATTTTGACTTCAGTAGTCAAATTAAACATTTACTTTCTGTTCAACTTGCATTTTCTTTTTCATTTCAAAAGAGAAAACTCAGTCCTCTGAATACCATTTTCTCATTTTTTTTGAGTAAGTTCATACTGTGATCTTCAAATGAAAGTGAATATCATCTAAAGGAATTCTTACATGTCTATTGAGAACAAACTAATAACTGTAAGTTGAAGGAATGACAATAATTACTCAGTATCCTTTGTGGAGCAACTCAGGTATGCCTGGCAGAAATTCACAACTTGTAAATGTCAACGATGTCGTGAGGAGATAGGATCACAAAGACATAAATGCTTTCTGATTCACTGGATGAAAAATTTAAGTGTCCTGTAGCAGTCATTCAAAGTGGCCTTTTTGTGATGGGACAGCCTCATTTTCTGTGAATGCTGTATTGAGGTAGTGTTCAGAGTTGAACATTTGAATTATTTCTAAAATAAAACTGAATACAGTAATGGTTCAATAACCCAAGTATTTGCCTTTGCCATACTTGCCACATCTCCTTCTAGTTCTGGAGGCCTAAAACTAAAAATCTCAAAGATAAAAATATATCTGATTAGTAATTTTTCATTACAGTTATTATTAAAATACCACCAATAACCTAACATTAATTTAAAAATAAACATTTTTCTCATATATCAAGTTTTATGGATGTTGTGGTTTAACTCCAGAGAACAACTAAGCACCATTCAGCCACTTGTTCAAACCTCACAACCCCTGCAATGGGGCAGGAAGGAGAATTGAAAAAAAAACCAAAACTCTTGGACTGAGATAAAGGCAGTTTAATAGAACAGCAAAGGAAGAGATAATAGTAATAGTAATAGTAGAATATATGAGTGCTGCACAAGGCGGTTGCTCAACACCTGTTTACCAATGCAAAGCCCATCCCCAAGCAGTGATCACGCCCCCAGCCAGCTTCCCCCAAGTTTACATACTGAGCATGATGTCATATGGTAAGGAATAACCCTTTGGCCACTTGGGGTCACCTATCCTGGCTGTGTCTCCTCCCAGTTTCTTCTATATCCCCAACCTCATCGCTGGGTGGGGCAGTACGAGAAGCTGAAAAGTCTTTGACTTGGTGTAAACATTTCTTAGCAGCAACCTAAACATCAGGGTGTTATCACCACCATTCTCATCCCAAATCCAAAACACAGCACTATGCCAGACACTATGAAGAAAATTAACCCTATCCTACCTGAAACCAGGACAATGAACAAAGCCTTTTGCTAGATCTAACAAAATAAGCAAGGCTATTTTTACTGTACCCGTTGTTCTAAACACAACACTGAACCAACTGAAAGGAATTAAGGCCATTTGCAAAACCAGAAACTTCTTTTGAATTGCTTTGTGTATAATTGCACTGAATGATGAATTCTCAGTCCTGGACCTCAATTTCAGTGGATTTCTGGGCCTGCTCCACTATTTAAAAACTACCAAGAGTTAATTCAAAGACAAAATCAGTTTATAATGAGGGAACTAGTCCAGTACAGAAATACTATTTTTGGTTCTATGGCTCTTCTACTAATAAGTATGGAGAAAAAGGAATCAAAATAATCTCAGAGGTGTACAACAAAAGGACAAAGAGAAATATATAAAAAGTTGATAAAAGAAAATTCTAATTGGATATTAGGAAAAAAACCCTAATCTTGATAATGATCAAAGACTAGAACAAGGGTCCAGAGTGCAACCCTCCATCCTTGGAGACAGCCAGAATTTGACAAGGTCCTGAGCAACTACCACCATAGTTACCTCTGCTTTGAGCAGGTGGCTCAACCAGGAACCTCCTGATGTCCTTTCTAATCTGAATTAGTCTACCATGCTATGATTTTAAGTGAAAAATCCTGCTTTTTACGTAAATTGTCCATATGCATGCACAGGAGGAAATAACATCATACTTTGAAATGATCAGTGGGAATCTTCTGTTTTGAAATGCTGTGATGATAAAAATGTTTAGTGCTGGAGGATCCCATTTATGGTAATGAGACTTGTGCTTTTTTCTTGTAGTGACTTCTGTTCATTTCCAGAACTCTCAAGCTGTATCTTTGGAGATACACCTCAGTGACAAATGGGTTTGATGACTGAGCAAGAATATATTGGGAGAAAGAGCAGAGCACAATTCTTTTTCATCCATCACCAGCTTCTGACCCAGTGACCGTGGTCACTGGATGTAGTTCTCTGCTGTGTCAGGGATACACATGAGATGAGCACATGTGTGAATTTATCCTTTCATGTTTGGAATCAATATGTTTCATGTTCCTTCCCCTAATTCTTTGGGAGTTTGTTCCAGAAGCTCCTTCTTAAGGCTAAAAATTGTTTAAAATTTGACTAAATCGGACTTATTCCAAAATTGTCCTTTACAATATATCCTTCTCTTTTGGAGTTTGTTTTTTTGTTGTTGTTAGTATGGTATTTTTTAGAGAACACTTATGGTTCCACTAAACCGCGAAGTTTTCTCCAAAATTAATGGGATGTCTCTTTGCCTCATCATGCTAGCAGCCTTTTTGTTCATTTGTTTGGCCTGAGCACTCCTCCTCAGCCAGGTGCAATGCAGTATTCCCCTGTGGTGCTTGCAAAGACTTTGTATAATGGCCTTAATATTTACCTAGCTCTACTGGAATATTTTATCTGCTATGCTTGTTTGCAGGTGCATCACATTGTAGTCATGCTGTAACTGGCGAAGATCCTGGTCCTTCTCTCCTTTTGTATTTCAAACTGATTTTACAGCAGGAATCCTTGGGTTTAGTCTTTTTATTATTATTATTTCTACTGCAGAATGTCATTAAAATTTCAGTCTGAGTCTTCAAGGTCGTCCACTGCTTCCTCTGTGTTTATCTTGATCTTCTTTGCTATTGATAATGTATCTCAGATTTGCTTCAGTGACAAATTTCATCAGCATAGTCCTACTTTCTGTGTTAAAATTTATTAATGAAAATACTAATTAAATCACAAGACCATTCTTCCACCAGTGCTATTGGCTCAGTAACCCCCGTTTTGTAACACCACTGTTGCAAAACCTTCTTTACTTATTTTTATGGTTTCATTTATTCCCTCCATCCAAGTTCATTAAGAATTTTTCATGCGGCATTTATCAAACATTTTGCTGCAGCCTAGGTAGTTTCAGCATATTGTACATCTTTTGTCCTCCAGATCAGTTAATTACTTTATCAAAGATATACATTATGAAATTACAGCATGCTAAACCTTAAAAATGTAGCAGGAATGGCATGCTAAACCAAAAAAAAAAAAAAAAGAGTAGCAGGAATGGATATATACTGCAGAAAGTGGAATAGTGTAAGTACAATACAAATGTCTTTTTTCTAACGCTAAATTATTGTGCTGCATGGTCTTTTAAAGTAGTTTGGTTTGGTGCCCAGTGTTATTTTCACTAGCTTGTTACACCTCCAACAAAAGTAGAAATCTTTATTTTTGCACTTGTTAAGAGAAAACTAACCTGATTTCACTGAGCACAGCTGTCAGAACACTCAGACAGCAGGGGAAGTACTTCTCACTACCAATAAGCTTTGAGAAGTATTTTAAAGCAAAGCTTTAATTAAATTTGTCATTTCTGAGTCTCCAGTCCAAAAGTGTTAAAGTAGCATTTTTTTAGCAAAGAAATTATTTTTGATGTTGCAGCATGAACACAATGCACTCATCGTGCTGAGATTTTTACATTTTCAGAAAAGCAAGTGGGAGAAAATTCATGCCTGAAAAGCATACTAAATGTAAGTAAATTAACTAGGAATATGCTGATATTACCCAGAAGTCTAAATTAACTTTATATGTTACCAAAGAAAAACAGAGATGTTATTTCTGTTAAGTTGAAACATTTGGTCTATAAATTACAATTAGGTTAGTAAGCTACCTGAAAATCAAGTTGTACTAATAAAAGCACAGTGCTAAGTGTACAGTTACACTCAGTATAAATGAACATTTTGTTCCTGCAAGCATTGGAGCCCCTGTGTTAAACAAGCCTGAGCTAGGAAATGTGTGGAGAATACAAACACGTCCCCAGTGTGCTGTGTTGGACCTGTGACTGCCTGTAATAATTTTTAAGTAAGTGGCCCTATTTAATTTGATAGTGAGATGGGTTGGTCCCACACCTGTTGTGGAAGTGGGAGATGTAAGCAGATGAGGCATGTTCAGTGAGAAGATAGATAATGCCAATGATACTGGCAGCAAAGGAGGACAGTGTAAGACTCTGGAAAACAGGTTAATTTGAGCAGATGATGAGAACCCAGATGATGACAAATGTAGTTCTGAAAGTAGGACTACTTGAAAGCAGGTAATCCTGCTTTTTCTGAAAAACTGCAGGCCCAAAGGCATGATGGATGGGAGGGCACATCAAAACAATAAACCAGAAACAGCTGAAAAATCATAGATGTTCCAATGATTAGATGATGATGATGATGGAGGTGATTTGAAAGGGCAGGATACAAACGTTTAATGTCCAAACCATCTTGAGCACTGTAACGGTTCACTGCACGCATTTCAGCAGAGGGTTGGGCTTGCTTACACATAGGACCTGAAGATGACACAACTAGATGCACAGTGTCCTAGAGACCATCCCACGGCTGGTGCAGGAGGCAGGAATGACTTTGACTTCATCACATTGTAGGCATTGGGCATAAGCTCTGATTTACCTGCTTTGTCATGGAGAGCTTATATTGATCCTGCTTCTATGGCAACTCTTGCTGTAAATAAACAGCAGTTGCTGTTCAGAGAAGGGCTGCTCACCTTCTTTTGCTTTCAAATATATTATGTAGTTTCTCTGTGATGGACAAAATTTTCTTCTTTGTTTTTTCTTCCTAAATTGTCAGGCTGCTGAGCTGAATAAAATGAATGAGCTTTGCTTTTAAAAATTTTGGGTAATTTATATTCTTTTTGCAAGTGCAGTTTTAATCACATAAATAATTCATAACTTTCTGTCCAGACCAACCTGTAGGGCTTTAAGCCTTCTTTATACACCATTTTAAGCCTACTCAGTGGGGGAGTCTCTCTGTTCTCAACTGCTGCTGCAAGTCAGTGTGTCTGGTCAGCATGATACTATTGTAAAGACAGTGTGTACAATCCTTGGATGTGTGATATCTCTGGTATGAGAAGTCTGGCACACAGCAGGAAGGAGCAAATTCCCTTTGCTGGTGTGATGCTGCAATGGTCAGACTAGTCAGAAATGTGTAATCATGAGAAAGCTCTGCAGTAACAAAAGAAACTTATAAATGTCTGCCTGGCTTCACTGGGTCCTGTTGCAATCAATTGTGCATATTGAATGGAAGATAGTGCAAAAGCAGCTTATACATACCCAAAACCTCTGTAAGCCTGATCCCCCCCATCTTGAGATATTCTCCATACATAACCTTAAAGGCATTGAACTGAAACTTCTTCTTTTTTGAAGTTTAAAAATTTCTAATCCAGTTCACTGTTTGGTTCTACAAAACCTCGATTTAACAGCTCTTAACAACTGTTGACAGCTGAGCATGTTAGCATTTAGTAAGGTAAAATCACTGAACAAAATGAAGGTTTGAAAGCAAAAGAGAATTTTGCCATAAATTAATGGATTTGGAGATTGAATGCAGAGAGGTAAGAGTAGTGGGTAGTCAACATTAAAAATGCCAACAGTAGGAGGTAGTGAGCACAGACAATACCCAGTGAAAAAGCATGGATTTCTGACTTAGAATAGGGAAAAAGTTGATTGAAGTATGCCCTTAAATTGAAGTTTTAAGACACTTTGGTATTATGAATTTAATCCTCAGGTATTTTAAAAAAACACTTTAGGTAGCCTGAGGACCATTAGTGTTTAACTTTCAGAATTTTGTAGATGGGTATGATGATAGAAAAAATGTGGAAAAGAGTGAAACTGAGCCACTCTTCTTAGTGATTAAGAATGGAATTATGGACCAGACAGCTTAAATTCCATCTCAGGGGGGTGTGTGGGGGTGTGTGTGTGTGTGTGTGTGTGTGTGTGTGTGTGTGTGTGAAGCATATAATATGATTATTTGTAAGTATCTGGAAGATAACAAGGAGATGAGCAGCAGGTAACAGAGATTTGTCAAGGACAACTTTTGTCAAACCCATCTACTTTGCTTCAGCAAATAAAGTAACAGACACCGTAAGTAGAGTAAGAGTAGTGGATGCCATATAACCTGATTTTAGGGTTATTCTGATATAAATCAAAGATGCTGAACTGATTTGCTACAGAAGAAAATGTACCTTGATATATCTCGTCCACTTAAGCAGTTTCAGTAGAGTATCATTGTAACTTGGAGGATACGAACACAGAAGCAACAAATCTTTGATAGCTTGGAACCAGCAGCAGTAACCAGACATAACAGGATGAATAAAATATTACTGAGGAAATATGCTGCACCCAAAATTTAGTGTATCATTTTAGTAACAGCTATACAAAAGAAGTGTTTGCAAAAAACTAAGAGAACCTTGGGCTTCTGAGTGGGTACATTTTTAACACAAGGTTGTCAGAAACAGGTAATCAGCATTTCCATATCCCTTAAATTTTTTTTCTCAAGGTGAATAGCTAAAAATAGAGACACCAAAAATCACTAGTCATTTTCAATTTGATCGTTATTAATTTTTAAACCTACATAAAACTTTACTAAGGTTAATAGAATCTATTTCTGAATGAGACTTTTTTTTTAATTGAATAACAAAAGATATCTGAGAGATCTGTACTGTGTTGGTACATATGAATCAGAACTTATTATAGATCTTTATCCTTCTGGAATTAACAGTTTGGGAATTTGAATCTAAACTCAGATCCTACATCTGGCATTGACTAAGTTGGCAATAGAAACAGCTGGAAACTCCAGCTCACGCTATATATTCACTACTAGGTGCTCTGTAAATACTGGTTCCCATGGATCCCATTTTTCTGGATGCTGCAGTACAGCTTCCCATGTGACAAATTTTGAAGTTCTCTCTTCAAATGTTCAGGAAGGTCAAATTTCTTTACCCAATCAAAGCTTTTTCTTTTTTTTATTTCTTTTTTTTTTTTTTTTGAGTGAAAGCATATGGCTTACAAGGGAATGTTTTGTACTATAGATCCCTGCTCTTTTATCCACTGAGAAATCTCAAGACAGTGGATACCTTAACTTTTACCACAGCTTGAACTAATAGTAAAAGTATCAGTGGCACCAAGTATCCTACAAAACTTCCTCTCTAAATGTTTGTACTTAAGTTCAATGATGATTTTGCAGGAAAAAAAAGTTTCTAATTAATATTTTGATAGATATTCTGGAGTCATGGTTCTTAGTAGAGATAATACAGGAAATTTTAACTGTAAAGGGAAGTGTAAGTAATGAATTTCAATATACAGTTTCAGGAGGAGGAGGAGGAAGTGAAGGAGGGGAGAACCCACACTGGAGCAGAGGAAAACTGAGAGGAGGAAGGAGTAGCAGAAAGAATGACTGTAAATCCCCATTCGTCATCCCCTCTGCGACAGAGGGCTAGAAGGCTTCATTCCTTCCTGGAATGAAGGAGTGAAGATGAGACTGGAAAAGGGGATATTTTAATGTTTGGCATTTTGATTCTTCCTACCCAAAACTGTTTTAATTGGTAAAAAATTAAACTAATTTTCCCCTCATTTTCCCATGATGATAAGTGATGTCCCTGTCTTTATCTCAACCCAGAAGACCTCTGAGTCCTGTTTTTCCTGTTTTCTCTCCCTGTCCTATTCAGGCAGTGTGTGAACAAGCGACTGGGTGGGAGTTTTGCTGTTAGCTGGGGTCAACCCACTACAATCTGCAAGGTCACAAGGAAGTGTAACAGCAGCTTAGAAAAGCCAGCGGCAAATGTTCAAAGCTGTGTGAGCAGAAAGGCCAGGACACTCAGCCCTTGCATCACTTATGGACTCATATCATAAAAAGCTGAAAATAGCAGTCTCTAGGGAGAGCATGAATAACTTTTAGGGAGGATGGTGCTGCTGCTGAATTAACCTCCATTATTTTACCTCTGTTCAAGAGGAATGTATTACTGACAGGTGCCCTAGAACTATACTCATGTGTATAATTACACTGGGCGTGCTTATGTATCACATCAGATTAAGCACCAGTGTTATTTGTTAGTGCTTCAGAAAAACTGGACTGTTAAGAGGTTTTTGCTACTTTTAAGGAAATCTCCTAGTATTATTCACTTTGTGCTGTTATGTGCTTGAAACGGCTATGACACTATTCTCTGGAGCAATGGTAAGCTGGTAAAGCAGAAGGCAGTTAATACAACTGAATTGTGTTTCCTTGTTTCACTTCATTTTTCTTTCTGATTGTCTCCATCAGAGGATTGAAGAACATAATATTTTATTTCAATATTGTCAAGATGATGGATACATATTTGCAAAATATTTCCTGGAATATAGAGAGTGGTAGAAAACATTTCTTCTGACCAGAACCAAGAAAAGATTTAGGGTATGAGCTCTCTGAACCAGACCCTGTACCTCCATAGCAGGCGTTTCTGCACCATGCCAGGTGGAAGGTCAGCAGACCTGAAAACTAAACTCTTCTAAATCAATACATTTTACTCAAATAAAATAGGGACAAACCAGAAGTCATTAAGTTTCTACTTCTTTTTTCTAAAGAATTTGCATAGTGTCCTTAAATAAAAGAAGTTGTTGATTTCTCAGAATGAAAAGCCACTGTCCCTGTAATTTCTGTTTTCTTCTTCTTTAGATAGTTCATTTAGATAGTCAGTTCATTACGCGTTGTCTCTGCTGCTCCTTCCTCCCCAGGGGGAGGACTTTACCCCTGCTCCAGCGTGGGTTCCCTATGGGGTGTAATGCTCCAACAACAAGTGAATGTCCCAAACATCTGTCAGGAATGAGGGAGTGTGGGCCAAGGGCAGAACCTGCAGAGGCAGGGTGCTGTCTTGGGAGCCCATCCCCATATTCCTGCAACACGCAGACAAAGACCTCTGCTGCTTATGCACGCCTGTGAGGGGCCGTCGCTTGGTCAGCCCCGAAGGAAAGGGGCAGTAAGACCCCCAAGACCTCCACAGCCCACCAACTCATTCCTGAACACTCTGGAACATTCCTGAGCACACACTGAGCATGTCGGGCGTGGGGGGCACACTGGATTATAAAACGGGAAATAAAAGGGCTTGGCCCACGCTCGCCACCTGAGGACTGCAGCCATGTGCAAAGGGCTCTGCCCCATCCGCAAGACGGTAAAATTTTTTCATTTTCTTTCTTTTTCCTCTCTGCCACTCCCTTTGTCTCTAACCTATTTCAGCATATGGGGGTAACCTTTCGTAGTTCTATAGTTATAACTTTTGCCAAACCGCTCTCTTTTGTGGTTCTCCTGGGTTTTAAGTAAATTTATGGTTTGTTTAAACCTCTAAAGCAAGTGTTATTACTCCGGATTACTGCACAGAGAATCAAAAAATTACCTCCCTGATACACCCACCTAGTGCAAAGGGACACAGGGTCACAAGTCCTGCCAGCAAACCTGCTCCAGCATGGGCTCCTCTCTCTACGGGGCCACAGGTCCTGCCAGGAGCCTACTTCAGCCCGGGCTTCCCACAGTGTCACAGCCTCCTTCAGGTGCATCCACCTGCTTCAGCATGGGGTCCTCCATGGGCTGCAGGCGGATATCTGCTCCCCATCATCCCTCCTCTGTGGGCTGCTGGGGGACAGCCTGCTTCACCGTGGTCTGCACCATGGGCTCCAGGGGAATCTCTGCTCTGGCGCTGGAACACCTCCTGCCCCTCCTTCTGCACTGACCTTGGGGACTGCAAAGTTTCCTACATCTTCTCACTTCTCTCTGGCTGCAAAAGCTCCTGCGGTTGATTATTTTTTTCTTGTTCTTCTTCTAAAATATGTTATCCCAGAGGTGCTACCACTTGCTGGTTGGCTCGGCCCTGGCCAGCAGCGACTCTATCTTGGAGCCAGCTGGCATTGCCTCTGTTGGACACAGGCAGAGCTTCTAGCAGCTTCTTGTAGAAACTGCCTCTTCCTTGAAGCTTTGGAAGGGTTCTGAGTAGTGATGCACCAGCAATCCTTCACCATGAGAGAGAAGCAATGGTTACACCTTTTCTCTGGCCAGACATAGAGCTGAAAGGCTCTGTATTATCCTCTGTGATATGGATGGCTCCTTACCCAGCCCAAAGTGCAGTGGACTCAGAGAATGGTGTATTGACGGATGTCAACATCTACATATGAGTTTGTTGGCTTGGAAATCTTTATAGTAAACACAGAAAAACAGAGAAACTTTGGGCAGGATTCATATTCTGAATCATACCTATCCCCCCAAAATCATGTATAGTGCCTATATCTCTCCCTTGATTATAAAGCTAAGATCTAAATGCTAATAATGTACTTTTCTAAATTTTGATGTGACAATCTGAGCTGTGGACATCCTCAGCTGAAATGAAAGTATGTATACTTCCTCATTTAGTCTTTTCTCCCTATTTTCTCATTGTGGTTAGGAGCAGCAAAATTGCTGTGGTCCTGCATTTTAAGAACTGATGCTACTTTCCGGCAGTTCATTAATATGCTGTAGCCATCTTTGGCAGGAAGTCTATGCAATATGTAGGTGATGAAGCCCACATCTTTTGAATCTAGTGCCTTATCTGCAAGCTTACTTCTTCCCATCACATAAATAAGGATTCCAAACTATTATATTTATACGAAAAGAAAATCTTACCTGTTCCCTAAACTGCTTATACAACTGTAGCTGTTAAAATACTGTGTGATTTGATTCTCTCTATGGAATTATTTTCTTTTAAGAATTAAAAAAAGCCAACAAAGTACCACAAAACAAGCAAAACAAAAACCTGAACAAAACCCCCCAAGAGATAATCTACAGCTTAGAGTATAAAATTCAAAAGCTACATGGCTAGCTGCTTCAGTGGAGAAATAACTGTTGGAAACTTTTTTTTTTACTAGATGAACCGCCTTTTATTTCAGAGAACATACGGGGAAATGATGAATGAGCCCATCATGGCTAAAGGCAGAAGCTTCCCCGAATGGCCATTGGCAGTACTCTTTCCCAAGCTCTTCATACAAACTCCGAGAAACCTTAGCGATATTGGTAATTAGACGATTTTCAGGTGCCTGAACTATCTGCAATTCTTGCTACATGTAGCCAACATAAATCTATTAGGTGAACAAACATCTCTTTCCCATCTGCAGAGTGCATCCTTCTGAAAGAGGCTGAGGCTTGCTGCAGTTACAGCTGGAAAATTATTTTGAAAAATGCCCAAACATTATACCAGCACAACAAACATCCTTCACATTTTTTCCAGCACTCAAACACAAAAAGAGTTGCGGGTTGGAAAAGCATTTTGGTAGATGACATCTAAGTAAATATGCCCATAATATATCCTGCTTTTCTTTATATTGTTACCTACAGCAAAGCTATAACAAGACCTACACAACTTTCTGCAGCTTTAAATTTCCATTCTGAAGCAGTTCTTAACATGGAACTTTTGTAGAAATCCTAAATTTTCTATTTACTTCTCTCATGACACAATTATGTCCAAGCTCCAAAAGCAAAAAGTGTTAAAGCTTTTGACATGGTGTGCAAACAGGCCGTGCAGTGAGACCCTCAGCCTTGAATTAGGTAATCAATTCTCCAGTCATGTCACCGAGAGACTTAATCTGTTAGTTGATGGCATGCCTTATGCTGTATTACTGCAGAATGATGTCAGAAAGGGTTGGCTTTGTTAATACAGGTTCTGTCTCTAGCTCCTCTTGCAAATCTCATGATGTGCTCTAGAAGCAAGCCATCAATAAAAAGCCTTCCTTTAGATTAGTTTGTGGAACCAGCTTACTACAATTACAAGATCTAATGAAAGTGAGGGCTGGAAGCAAGTAGTGGCAACTAGGAAGAGAGTGAGATTTCCTTTCTGAAAGTAGCCTAAAGTATGAAAAGTGCTCTTTCATACTTAAAGACAAGATCTCCAGAGTTATCAGACTGGACATCCTGAGATATCCAAGGTGAGAATACTGAAGAAACAGTCTTGGCACCTAACCAACTGCTGCTTGGGAGCATCACTTGGTGGTGGATGTCTAGACATCAAATGTTTTGATTTGTGTATTTAGGTGGAATGGCTGCCAGAAAGACACTGGAATCAAAGTATTTCCCCACCCACCCTGTCTAGACATGGAAGAATCCTCGAAATCAGTTTTGTGGTAACCTACCTGTCCTCTGCAGAGAAGTCTGTAGTGTACTCAGTGCTGGTAGAATACAGCAATGTATGCTTCAAAAGAGCATGAGCTCCAGGTCTCCAGCTATTCCATCTGCATTTGAAGAAAAAAATCACAAAATATTTCTCATAGAATTATCAAATCATGAGATGCCTTGGGTGGGAAGGGACCTTCGAAGTTCACCTAGTTCCAACCCCACTGTGGGAAGCAGGGACATCTTTCACTAGATCAGGTTGCTTAAAGTCCCATCCAACCTGACCTTGAACACTTCCAATGATGAAGCATCCACAACTTCTCTGGGCAACCTGATCCACTGTCTCACCACCCCCATTATAAAAAAATGCTTACTTATATCTAAACCAACCCTCTTTTCTGTTATCCCTTGTCTTGGCACTACGGGCCCTGGTAAAAGGTCTCTCTCCATCCTTCTTGTAAGCTCTCTTTAAGTATTGAAAGGCTGCAATGAGGATTTTCCAGAGCCTTGTTTTCTTGAGGCTGAACAATCCCAAGTGTCTCAGCCTCTCCTCATAGCACAGGTGTTCCAGCCCCCTGATCATCCTCATGGCCTTCCTCTGGAGTCACTCTAACAAGTCCATGTCTTTCTCGTGTTGAGGACATCAGAACTGGACTGCAGCGCTCCAGGTGACATCTCATGAGAGCAAAGTAGAGGGGCAGAATCACCTCCCTCGACCTGCTGACCATGCTTCTTTCTATACAGCCCAGAATATGGTTGACTTTCTGGGCTGTGAGCACACATTGTTGGTTCATGCCCAGTTTTTCATCTATGAGTATCCCCAAGTCTTTCTTCACAGAACTTTTCTCAATGCATTCATCACTGTCTGTATTGACACTGGGGATTGGCAAAACCAGGTGCAAATCGTTGCACTGAATAGAATAGAATAGAATAGAATAGAATAGAATAGAATAGAATAGAATAGAATAGAATAGATTATTTCATTTGGGAGGGACCTAGAACAATTTAGTCCATTTCAGCCTGACCACTTCAGGGCTGACCAAAAGTTAAAGCATGTTGTTAAGGGCATTGTCTAAATACCTCTGAAACACTGACAGGCTTGGGGCACCAGCCACCTCTCTAGGAAGCCTGTTCCAGTGTCTGACCATGCTCTCCGTATAGAAATGCTTCCTAATGTCCAGTCTAAACCTCCCCTGGTGCAGTTTTGAATCATCCCCATGTGTCTTGTCACTGGACACCAGGGAGGATTAGCACCTTCTTCTCCACATCTCCTCTTAACGAAGCGGTAGAGAGCAATGAAGTCACCTCTCAGACTCCTTTTCTCCAAACTAGACAAACCCAAAGTCCTTATCTGCTCATCACAGGACATATCTTCCAGCCCCTTCACCAGTTTTTGATGCCCTCCTCTGGATGCATTCAAGGACATTCACATCCTTCTTAAATTGTGGGGCCCAGAACTGCACACAGTCTCTAAAGTGAGGCAGCACCAACACTTAATACAGCAGGATAATCACCTCTTTTGACCAGATGGTTATACTGTGTTTGATGCACCCCAGGGTGTGGGTTGCCCTCTTGGCTACCAGGGCACACTGCTGACTCATATTGAACCTGTTGTCGGTCAGCACCTGCAGATCCCTCTCTCCAGGGCTGCTGTCCAGCCATTCCTTTCCCAATTTGTACTTGTGCTCAGCATTACTTCATCTTAGGTGCAGAATCTGGCCTTTTCACTTGCTAAATTTCATCCCATTAACTTGGCTTTGTTGAACCTCATGAGGTTTGCATAGGCCCGGTCCTCAAGACTGTCAAGGTCTCTCTGGATGACATCTCTTCCTCTCAAGCAAATCAACCGCATGGAATCATCTGCAAAATTGTTGAGGGTGAATTCAGTCCCACTGGCTATGTCATTAGATATTGAACAGTACTGGTCCCAGTACAGACCCCTGAGGGATACTGTGTGTTATTGATCTCCATTTGGACATTGAGCCATTGACTTTAGCTCTTTGGATGTGGACATCCAGCCAATTCCTTATCAATCGAATGGATCAGGGTACAACTAGATGTCCTCGCTTGGAGAGCTTTGATATTGATTGATGTAAAAACTGATGGGATTTGCATGTGAGAAGCTTATCAGAGGCACTGAAGCTACATCCCCATGAGAGTCTGCAATTCAATGTGTCCCGTCAGATAAAATGTAGATAAAACCATGTGATGAAAGCCATACTAAAGTCCTTGCTTCTCTCAAGAGTTATCTACAATAGGTACCACTGGAAAGACTGAGGCAAATTCACCTCCAGATTAGCCATTAGTTTTTTAATTAATGTTCCCATTTTGGAAGTGAGAGACCCGGTGCCTAAACCAGACAGAGTTTTGTCTATCAAAATCAGGTATAACATTTCCTACACTGTCTTTATTCATGGAGGACCACATGCTTATGCTGTTCATTCCTTCAGCATCCTATTCCCTTCTTCCTTCACTGCAGTCTAGCAAGTGCTGGCCTTCAGATATCTTCAGAGTACATCTACATGATCAGACGAAACAGTTCATGGATATTCTGTTACAGGGTCTATAGCTCAATGCCTTGAATCTGAGCTCTAAGAAGCTCATTGGGATATAAACTGATAGAAGTCTTTAGATAACTTTGTAAGTCCTGCTATTAAACGTAGCATAGATGTCATCTTTATGGTGGTTTTGAGAACATCAGACATGCCTAAATGGTAGACTTAGGTGGTGGTGGCATATAAGGTGGCATCTTTGAGGGTGTGAAATAAAGTTAAATGCCTGGTTTGCTACTGTTTTCTGTGGAGGCTTTGCAGTTCATGGGCACCATCTATAAACTGACTGGCTCTCCCCATTTAAGAGAGTGTCATACTCATACAGAATTTTTCAGACAATATATATTTAACAGGTAATTAACCTTTGCGTTGCTTAAGAATTTTCAACTGTAGGAACTTCCTGAGCCACTGGATCCACTCCGATGCTTTCATGCAGTCATGTCATAACAATAAATGTATCAAGCTCCATCTGGAAACAAGAATAATCTTTTGGCTCTCAGTACTGGAATTGGGACATACCTCCTAAACCTTTCTCTGTTAATGAGACTTTTTTTTTTATAATTTCTACAGGAAATTAATTAAAAGGCAGTTTCATGCTTAATTTCTGCCAAAACAGTTCTCTTTTCCTCAGGTTGCTCATGTTTCTTTGCCTCTTCAGGCTCCATCTTCAAGTGTATTGATGGGTCCCAGGGTACCTCTCTGTTTTCGTTTTGTCAGTTTTTGCAAGTCCATTGTCTTACTCTTTGCTCACAAGATGGGTTCTGTGTTCCGTTTGACATTCTATCATTAGCTTTGATCTGAATTCAGCATTTGGAACGTGAGCCGTCAGGGTTGTAAACAATACTCCAGAAGATGTTTCTCTAGTGTCTGTCACAGTACAATTAATACTTGTAAATCACCACTAGACATACCTTCATTGCTCAGCATGTTGA
Organism: Psophia crepitans; assembly: GCA_013399095.1. NCBI lineage: Eukaryota > Metazoa > Chordata > Aves > Gruiformes > Psophiidae > Psophia > Psophia crepitans. Next base: position 99,144 of record VWZZ01006767.1, read on the forward strand.
TGGTTTTCATGGTCTCATCATCCCATCAGTTCTTTATGAACTTGTGATTTACTGAAAAACAGAAGTCTCTTCTCCCTTTCTGCCTACCTTTGTTACTATTGAATAAGTCTCTTCCAAACACAAGCTCAAGGCACTGATTCACATCCCCCCCAGGTGGGATAAATATTTTGACCCTTTTATTCCCTTGCAAAGGAGTTTGGCATTTCAGTGAGAAGCACTGACAGAAACTCACTAAGCTGCCTCTTGTTCAAATTTAGACTGCTCCTATACAGAGTTAATGCCTTGCTCTCAAATCCACTGCAGGTGATGGGGACCTAAAAGTTAGCTGTCACGTAGAATTAATACAAAGTCAGTATCATCTCAGAAGGTCTCTGGAAAAGCTTCGCTGTGAAATGTGCCTATTGCCTTACCTCAGTCATTTAACAAGCTATTAGTAGTTTAGTCAAGCAGAGGAAACAACTTTACTGAACTGCTTAAATAACATTAGCAGTTCCACTCCAAAGAGGTGAAGTTCAGGAGAAGATTGAATCTGTCTCCTTAAAAATCATTCAGTGCTGGAAGGCAGGAAAAAGGAGTTTAAGCAATAATGAACCCCTGAACAGACCATAAGTAATAGCGGAAGTGCAAAATCTAGCATGCTTCCTAGATTTTCTCAAAAAAAAATCTGATTGCAGCCATGGGATGTGAAAAAAAGCACCGAGATCTTGACTATGTAGGTTAATAAACATCTTGAACTTGTCTCCTGAATGCTAGAAGGGAAAGAAATGCTTTATGGACTTCATCTTGAGATCAATAAGAGATTAAATATATCGTATTTATTCCATATTGGCATATAACTCTAACAAGCCTTTGGAACTTTCTTGACCATTTTTCATGTTGTAAATGAATGTTTTACTCACTGGTTCGTTGTTTGGGGGGGTTTTGTCTGGTTTTGGTTTTTTTGGCTGGTTTGTGGCTTGTTTGGGTTTTGGGTTTTGTTTTTTTTTTAATGAAGGTATTTTGATTGTGTGATTTCCCTGTAGCCTGGATTGAGTGACAGGTACTTTCTGAATGGGAATCTTAAAATCAGATTATTGGAACCTTCTTGAATTGCTCCCCAACCCAATATGATTCTCGTAGAAAGATGAAGGTAACAAGAAACACACAGCCGCACAGACCAGTTTAGGAGTTAACAGTGCCGATGTCACTCAGCATGTGTGCTTTCCAGGGCCACTCATAGCTAAAGGAGTTTTTTGGCAGGAGCTGTGACAGTGGGAGCAATGCCAGAGTCCTGAGGATTAGGGAAGTGTTTGCATAGGTTTATACTCATTGCTCAGGCTCTCTGTAACGGTGTCACTTAGTCCTCATGGACCTGCTAGATCTTTAACTCAGGGGTGGAAGATCACAGTGTGAACCAGAGATAACTCCTGCTTCTGACGATCTACTAAAGTTAATTTTGCAGCAGGCAGCAAAGTGCTTATTTAGGTCCCCATTCAGCCTGTCTCACCTTTCCCTGCTCAGATTTGTGTTAATGACAAGCATTTTATACAGGAAGGAAATAAATAAAAAAACCTGGAGATTGAAGTGATCCTTAATTATTGAGAGAGGTTTTATTCTCCTCTGATTTCACATGAACTCATATTCTACCCATCTGTGCGATACAATCTTTTGTCTTCTCGCCAGTGTTGCTGAACAGTAGATAAGTGTTTTGGACTGCTGCCTTACAATATGCCAGTCAACTGGAGCCAATCTAGTTCTCTTGTACTTACCTATAAGACACATAAGTCATTTCTGTCTCCTGGATATGTATGACACTTTTAAACTGTTTGCACATTGTGATACACATTTAGTTATACTAACCTGATGATTTCAATAGTTTATATCATTTAAAAAATTAAAGTCTTTGATAATGTATTTTTCTTTGACACCAGGCAAATGATAGAAAACTAAGATGAAGAAGAGCTGAAATTGATCTAGGCTCTGGACATCTTCCTTGGTACAGACAAAAGGCTTTGTAGCCTTTTCTGACACTAAAATTTAGATAGAAATATGTTGTATTTACTAATGTAGCATGTCCTAGTAGTATGAAACTTGGATAAAAGCCTGTTGTATTCAATTTGGATAAAAAACTGTTGTAATTTACTCATTGCCTATACACTCTTGAGATCAGAATCTTGGCAACTATGCATTAAAGAAATACTAGGGTATGTAATTTACTGATTATTTTTCCTTTCTGCTCTCAGAAGTTTGACCAGAATGAGCATTAGTTTATCTGAACAGCTGCCGAATACCTCCATGGTTGTTTTACATTCCTTAGCTTCCTAAAGTCCTAAAACTTGTTTTAGTGAAATACTGTTTGCAGTTCAAGATGAAGAGACAGAGCACAAACTGGTCCCTTTGTTCCAACAATTAATCATTTGTTTGAATTATTAAACAGTCTAATAGTTAAAAAACATGTCTTTTAGCCATTTTAATTTGTAAAGTTCCACTTCCTGATCATTGGCTTTATCATGATTTCTTCTGCTAAAGTGTTGCTTGGTATCCAGTATTTCCTTCTAATGAAGGTAGTTCTGCACTGTAACCAGCATACAGGTAAACAGATTGAAATCATCAGCGCTCTCAGGGTTAGAGCTCAGGAATCACTGATGGCTATTTCCTGTGATAATACTTGTTGGTTTATAATTTTTCCAAAAGTCAGATGTGAGAAAAGTATGCAGAATCCTCCTATCAGGTTCACTATTTTTATGTCCATAGGTAAATTAATCTCCAAGATACTATATCTTACTTCCTTGCTTAAAAATTTAGAAAACATCATTTTTTCTTACCCATAAAATGCCTTCTAAGATATGAAGAACTACTTTGTAAGATGCTTTCCAGAGTAATGGTTTTCAACCCATGAATACTCCCTTCTTAGGGTATGGACTTTCTATATGTATGGCTCTAACTGTGGCTATTTTAAAGAGACTGTTTCAATTAGCTTAGCTCAACGTATCTAACTGCTTTCTTTGTAATTAATTGTGTTTTCAGAGGTCTTTTTGTCATCCACATGTTTCATCAACAGTTATTTGAGATCCATGCCTGCATATTCATGAAAGGTTTAAATAATTCCCTAACTTTGATCCTTGCAAAATGTGTGTAGATAAGTGATCTGTAGATGGCAATCTCCCTGTTTTTGAGAACCATCAGTCTGCTATTGGTGTTTATATTGCTAAGGTGACATTCTTAATACTAAAATAATAATTGTAAAAAAAATCAAACGGTTATAAAGCTCTGAGACTAGTGTGTGTAAATAGTTCTCATTATCAAATAAACAGTAATAGCTTCAAGAAATTAATTTCTATAGCAGTCATGGTGAAACAATGCTCTGTGTCTATGGACCCAGATTATAACTGCTTGGGCAGAGTTTTTCCTTCTCTGAACACAAAACACTATGGTTTCAACCAGCGTGGCTAAAAGAGCATATGTACATGCGGAACACAATTCTTCTTCCGTTGCTGTATGCACAAAGCTGGTATATAATTTCTTTACTGCCTCAATAATTAAATAGACCTCTAGTGTATTTTGAATACATACTGTCTGACCTTGAAGCTCTCTACCTAAATAAAGAGTACTTCTATAGGAAATATATAACTAATTAGTTGGAGAACAGTGCAACCATTCTAGGTTTCTTAACACCAATTTTGACATGACTACACTGTGCTAGGAGAATCACATCTTCTCTGGTTGAGAGTGAAACAGCTATTACGTCTACCTATCTATCTTAATATATAATAATGAAGAGTGATTCAGCATTGGAAAGTAGCTTGGGAGCCTCGGAAAAAAGACACAAAAAGGAAGTGCAATATACTACCTAAGACAAGCTCCTTCAAGAAATGACATCCATCACCAGCTTCTGACCTCAAGCCTAAAACTTTTCCATTGAAGCACATTAATTGCAGAGTGCATATTTAAAAGCAAGGTTCATCAGATTTCTGAAAGAGATCTATGTGCAGAAGTCTGCCTCTTTAGAAAGATAAGAAATTGAATGTGTTATATAGATAAGTGTTAATTGTATTGCGTACACAGATAACAGAAACCTTTTAGATGTGGTGATGACAGTAACTGAAAAACAAAGTAGCTAAATTGATATCTATTTCTTAATATAGCTTTATTTTTTGAGTTTGTTGAAATTCTTATTTCAAAATATTTTGCAAAGTTAAGAGACAGTATTCTTATAGATAAGATCAAATATGAAGAATGCTGCTCTAAAATTGTTGTTTCTTTTTTTTCTTTTTTTTTTTCTTTCCCTCTCTAGAGTGTGCTTTTTAACACACAATTTTTGGGGAAACTTTTTTTTCATGTTCAACATGAAAAAAAAGCATTTTGGCACCATATTCAAAACTTGTCAAGTTTCTGTTACCTGAATAGAAAGGAATTTGAAAAATATATGAGCTGAATTAGAAAGCAAAATGTAAAGCTCTTTTTTGCTATGTTAATCAGATATTTCTTACTCAACATATTCATGATATTGAGGAAAACCCCAAAAGCTATTGATATGGATGAGATGGAATGGTTTGATCTTTGTTCTGACTGACAGTAGCTATATGCAAACATCATGTGCTAAATGATGGGAAGTTAAAAAGTACAAAGGGATCTGGACGGAGTTAAGAAGATTGAAATGAACAAGAGAAATAAGGTTGACAGCAGTCAGTGAAAAAGTTTAAAACTTCTGATTAACACTCACCAAAGAAGATAAGGCTTACTGTAGAGTTATGTTCATATAAACAATTTTGTCAGCTGTTGAATTTATACCCTTGATTCAGCTGTTGCGTAGCGATGTCATTCAGCCCCTTGGAGTTATGCCAGTACTTCAGCAGATTTGCTGAACTGATGCGTGTTTGTTCTGACTCCATGATCTCCTGGATTTTCAGTGAAGTTAAGAAAAATACTGTAGTGATGCTGTACAGAGTGGGATCTAAATGAAGTGAATTTTATAGGGAGAGATATTATCTTTTACTGCACTAGCTGAAAATGTCAGTAGTACAGTTTCTAACAACAATGGTCTACACTGTTTAGACCCACAGATTTGCTAAGATTTGTTGCCCATTTTTCAGTCAATCCTTCATATGATTTTTATCTTTTTTTTTTTTTGGTGAATCATGTCTAGCAAATGCCTGTGATGAGTGACCCTTACCACACTCAAGTAAACATCCAATGGCTTTTTAAATGATTGGTAACAATCCGTGCAGGTCTATGAGATCTTTCTGTGAAGCAAGAATTTGGATGTAATTTATATGAAACAACCATGGAATAAAATTTAAAAATAGTCTGTCAAGCAAACCAGATTTTAAGATGCCTGCAGCTTTGTGCCTTTATCTGCTAACTATGCTTGTCAAGCATGTCACCAAGTTTTGGGGCTTTTTGTAGGAGGGGGTATTTATTTTCTGTTTTATATGAAACTTGGAGATTCTTTCAGCATACTGGAGAGTAAGCCCAACTGCATTCCTTGATATGTTTCTTAATCTTATTATAATTTGTAATAAAGTACGAATGCCATTGCAAGTATCAGTTACAGATTGCCTTTTCTTCCAGTCAAAGTGAATTAGTCAAGAATAGCTTCCCATCTTAGTGATACGAGTGCCTTCAAACAGCTTTAGCCTTACTATAGATTGATAAACCTTCCCCCCACTCCCCCACATCCCCTCTAAAATCTCATTATCAGAGAAAAGCTCTTTTTTGTACCTTGTTACCATATAATTTAACTCTCTTCAATCTAGAAGTATTGAAATAGAGCCTGGACATTATGGCAGTGTAATTTACTTCTTCAGTGGTCTCTGGCCAGGCAGACAAATTTGTATGCATTCAGATGTATCTCAAGATTTTCATCTCAACAATTTCAAAAATCCTCCAACTTTTTACTATTTGCTTTAGATGGAATCCAACAGAACAAATATAATAACTTTGCTCAGGAGAAAAATATTTAGAATGGACTCAAGTTTTGGTTTTTTTTTTTCTTTAAGCAAAGCATGGTGATTCCAGACTTTTCTGAAAAGGTCCCAAAGATTGTTGGCAAGCTGGAGCTGTTATTCGTGAAGCAAGTGGTAAAGCACGTTTTCATCCAGGTACTATTGTCCTTATAAAATGACCCTTTTATCCTCTCAGTGATGGCATATTGTTTATAGATCGAGTAAGAAATGAAAAGACGGAAAAATATCACCTGAAGCACTTTCTTCTCAGCAAAGGTTAAGTATGAGTTATGCTTCTTTAGTTTGTTTTGCTTTTCTTTCCCCCCCCAAGAGCAAGGCAGTAAGACTCATACGGGAAAGAGATTTCTGAATAGCTGTGAGGAGGATTCCCTTTTAAATAAAGGATGAGATGACAAGAATCATCGTTGCCATTTCAGACTTCACTGTTTCCCTCAGAGATGAATTTTGACTTCAAAGTTGAACGTAGAGTACAGCAAACAGTTTTATTGCCTTGGGATGGGAGCAAAAGCCAGACTATTCAGTTGTGATCTGCACCATGCTCTCCTTAGGTAGTCTACCCCTGCTGACACATTTTTCCTTTTTCTATAATTATTCTTGTTTGCATTCTGGCTAGTAGACTGAAATATAACCAAAATTTGAGTCTGTAATCAGCCCCATTCACCCAGATCCTGCCTACCTGTGCATTGCTTATTTGCTTCTGCCTTCCTTTGTGTGTGCCTTGTTTCTTAAGGTCCGTTACAATATGCATTCTGAGTAGCACACGGGCTTGATTTGCATGTACAATGCATTTGTGCACAGAGGAGCAATCACACCAAGTTTATACACAACCCATCATTAATCTGTTCAGTGGTGCATTCCCATGTTAGTGTGGAGACTCATTGACTTTCCACAGTCACACAGGGCAAAATTCATTGCTGTTACAAGGCCTTAGCACGAGTTTTCCCCTCTGTGATATGTGACTGATATTACCCACTTAACATCAGGAGGCTGCAGCTCTGAAGCTCAATTCATTAGCATTTATAAAATACATCAAAAACTGGAAGTGAAATACGTTATCTGCAGAAAAATGTCACTGCTAAAAATGTAAAAAAAAATTATGCTACCAAGTGAATTGTCCTTTTTCATTAGCAATGGCACTTCTCCCGTTCCTTTATGTCTGCCATTCTCATATTTTTTGAATGTTTTCTGATCTATGAAATCTCACATTCATTTTGTTGTCTGATTTTTCAGAGTCAGGCTCAGAACATTTTCCCTCAAATCCTCAAACAAAATTAGACTGAAGTGAGAAGGGGCTGTAGCTCTTACATCTCAGAAGCTTTTAGGAGTAGTAGCATTATCTTTGCTTGGCAACTATTCTATCATTCCCCCCTCTTCAAAAAAACCCTAACAAAACATCTTCCCCCTTATGGTTCTGCAATCCTTGAGTCAAACTGAGAAACTTTTATGTTGATTAATATCTTCCAAGTTGATTTGTCTACTGAAAACAGTGAAATTACCTATGAAATGATGCTAGTTATTATTAATTATACAGTAAGATTACATTATGTACTCTTTTTTTATTTTACATAGTTGATTTACATATTTGTAGAAATTTCAACTAATGTCAAGTTTCTAGTGAGCCTACCCTTCTATGATTCTGTGAAATATCTTACACTTTCATAAGGTGACTAATTTACTTAAACAAAAATATATGATAATCTTGTGAAACTTGGGGAACAGTATTTTATTCTAAGGGATATATTATCATAGAATCATAGAATGGTTTGAGTTGGGAAAGACCTCAAAGATCATCTAGTTTCAACCCCTCTGCCATGGGCAGGGAGACCCTTCACTAGACCAGGCTACAGAAAGGAAACTTTATAGTTTTGTCAAGATCATATTTTCTTGCTAGTGGACCCAAGATTTACAATCCAATTTTCATAAACTTTAATTATTTTTTTAAAATGTTACTTATTACCTATTTTAGTATATTTAAATACAGCTTTTTAATTAAGTAATAACATTTTTACTACACTATTGAAATTAATTTTTATTTGTAGCTCAGCCACAGCAGAACCAATATTTAGCAGAACTTTGCTAAAGTCTGTTTAAACAATGGAAATATTCCTGCTATAGATGTAAGTAAATGAAGAAAAACTAGCCATAACAAATTCCATGAGTTTGAAGAGATTGACAGAATGAGTATTTGAGGATGGAATTTCAGACTCTTTCTTAATCCAAGACTTCTGAAGCTGCAGACATACATTATTACACTGCTCAGAATACAGACAGTTCTTATCCAGCCTTTTGTTAAGTCTTAGTCTTTCTCTAACTCTTATCATGTTTCTTAAAAGAAATCACATTTATGACTCAAGAATTTTCCACCATTTCTCCATTGCAATTTATTCTTTAATAAAATTAATTAATTCAAAATGTTCGAAACAGAGCACCTGGTTGTTCCTGATGAAGGGATTGAGTCACAAGATGACACAAAAACTTTCAGCACTTTGGGAAAGAAATTCAGCCACTGGAAGTCTCTGATTTTTCCATCTTCCTCATCCATTAGGAACTTTAAAACTGTAAGTCTGCAATGGTCATGACAGTTACTTCACCTAACCCCTGCCATACAGAATTGAAGTTTATGAATTTAAGCAATAATTCTAAATTAGTTTTTTAGACTTCTTGTATTACAAATGAAGAGATAAATGAACCTCGTTGGATGGGTCAGATGCCTCTTGGGAATCTTTATTTCTCTCAGTTCATTTGTAGCAAAGATGTGCTCTGTAGAAGTGGCTGATTGGGGCTCCTCAGGATGTTCTTTCTCCCTTCCATGTCACAGCCTTACCTGGGTTATAAGCCTGAGGATAGACCATGTGTTAAGCAACAAACTCTCATACACAACTGCTGTTTCAGGTGCACAGGTTTTGAACTTTAAATTTTGATGATATTTCTCTGATGGAATTGAACTCTGAAGAAAAAATTAATGAAAATTAACATTGCTCAGCCTCATGTAATATTTGATTTAGCTTTCCCTTTCATCATTTAATAACGGAATGCTATAAAGGACCTAGACTCCAGAGGAAAAGGTCATCTCACAGGAAACAGGTAGTCACCTATAAAAAATTAGCATTAAATACTTTGTCCTCCTCATATAAACAAGAATTAATAATGAGCAGAAATCTTGCATAACAGTGTTCAATACCTTTTCATATAATTGACTTTTTTCTTTTTTTTAAATCAATCAAACTAGGGATATGCTCTCAGAAATAATTCCTGAATATTTTGTTGGCATGATTTTCAAGTGCAAAGGGCACTCTCTTAAGAAAAAAAAATTACCAACAGGGAAATAAAAATCATCTATCACTATAAATCTGTTTAAACTGAAATATCTTATTTTAAGATTGACTTCAAAATGCAGAGCTTTCATTTTCTTTAAAAAGAAACTGGCATACATAATTTTCTTCTGATTCCTGTGTTTCATTAGGGGTAGATTGTTTTAGTTTCTGCTTTGTTCCTTGTATATTCTGGGTCTCACTCATAAATTGCTGTGAACAGCAAGTCCTGGAAATTACATGAGATCTCCAAATGAGGTGTAAATTTACCAAGAAACCTAGCCAATAGGAGAGAAAAAGAGAGAGAAATGTTACTCCTCTGGCAATCAGAATTACTCAGAAATCCTAAGGAAAACCTGAACATTCTTTTAATGGCTATCTCTTTAAGTTGGTCCTCTCTACAGTCAGAAACAGAAAAGGATTTTTGGCCAGTATTAACAAGTTAGAGGGAAAGTGACTATAAACAGTGTACTGCAAAGTTCCTTGTCTGTGATACGAAAATCTAAAGCTCTTCTTTATAGTTTTCCTTTATTTTCTAGTATTATTATTTTAATCAATTATTATCTGGTGAAAAATACCTTCAGGGTGTGATAAGGAGAAGAGTGAGACACCTACATTTATCTCCGTTTTGCTTACCTATTAAACTGTCTTTATCTCAACCCAGGAGTTTTCACACTTTCAGCCCTCTAATTTAATCCTCCATCCTGCTGTGGGGAAGTGAGTGAGCAGCTGTGTGGTGTTTAGCCGTCTAGTGGGGTTAAACCACAATACCCTAGAGCATCTCCAACAGCACTAGACATGCTTCTGGGCAAATGAATCTCACTGCAGATATTTTCTTGAGGGTAACCTCTGTCACTCCATGCCATTGTTTGGCCATATTGACTGTTGGAAAACTTGGACATTTGGTGTATGTGTAGAAATCTACATACTTACACCTATATGTAGGTATCTTTATCTAAAATTGTCTCCCAAATCAACTTTCCACGGAATAAGGGATCTTACCAATTATGGGCTATTATCTGCTACAACCATCCTAATAACCATCTTATCTGTGCTTCAAACTGTCTGAACAGAGGAGGTTAAACACATTCAGACAGCATAACAGCAAAATGAAGTCTTCTGAGGATGTTGGTAGACAGGGGCTTGAATCACAAAAGAGAGAATTTCACCTCTGTCAAGACAATAGTCCAGCTGAATATGCGCAGAACACAATTGTACTTACCAATCTGGAGTTTCTTCACAAAATCTGCTTTAAAATGTCCAAGCATCAGTTAAATATTTTGCTTTGTAAGGCAAACTTTCCCACATTTTCATATTTTTTTAATTTTTAATTTTTAATTTTTAATTTTTAATTCACAATATATCCTGCAGTTCTGTCTTTAAAGTTATCCACTGCAAGATGACAACTTACTTTTTTCCTGTAGTTTGTCACGAGGGAGTGAAATTGTTGATGTATTCTATTCTAATTGTATTAATATTGGCCCAACTGGCATACACTTGACTCAAAATGTCACTGGGCCCTCTTACTTCAAGGGAAAAAAACAATTGATTTTTCATTTAAAAAGACACATACCAAATTTGCCTACAGAAGAGTAATTAAATACAGATTTTGCTTAGTTTCAGAGTCTGATTCTTTAAATACACAGTCAGAAAATTATCCAAAGAGGACTACTAGCTTATAGTACAATGACAATTTAATTATCTGTTCTAAACACAAACAAATATATCAGTACACAGAGGAAAAAAATACATAAAGATACTGTGTGAATCCTTGTGTCTCAGGAATCAATAGCAGTTTTACTCCTGACCTCACTGGGGACAGGATTTTTGATGTAGTGTTTGTAAACAGTAACAGAGGGACAGAATGGTAGGAAAACAGACCCTCCTGGTATCCTAAGAATAGCTATAGATGGAGTAGCAATGTATCAGCTTCCTGATAATAAGACAGATCTTTACCTTCCCCTTTCAGTAGCATCCCAGACTTCACTGAGTGTATAAGTTCAGATTTGGGGCTTGATGTTTTTGGAACCCACACACCTTTTCAAGGAGGCTGGCAGCATGGCTTGTGCTTGGCAAGAGAGCTTCTCTTGAGCAAGGATCTGAAACGGGGGTTCCCATTCATAAGCAAAGTGAAGAAATTATATAAAAAGTACATGAAAATAGAAGAGAAAGTGTAAATCTGATTTTGATTTTCTTGAACTTTCCGGCCCGCTGTAGATAGCAGGTGTTTTGGGTCATGCTTCATTTCATGCTAGTGGCTAAGAGAAAAAATGGTTTATTTTCAGGAGTGCTAAGTGTCTGTGGAGCCAATTGCTTCAGTAGGCTCTCAGCAACCTTGTGAATCAGGCCAATTTCATAGGTTTTATATCATCAACCTCATGTCTTGTCCAGTTCTCTAAAACTCTTCAGTTAAGCACATTGTGTCCCAGAAAGGACAATAAAGCACATGATATTGTCAAACAGTCTGTACAAGAAGGCATTCAGTATGTTAAGAATATAGATATGCCTCATAGCATTGCATAAGTGATTCTTCCTCTGCATACTGCTCATGTAGGGACTTCTAACCTTTATTAAATATCCTTTCTGTGCTTACAGTAATAAAAAAAGCCATTTCATCTAGGCACCGTTTTGCTAATATGTCATTTTTTAAGCTTGACACAGCACAATGAGCTTCAGCCTTTTACTCACGTATGTGGAGCTTGGAAAAGAATAAGTAAAACCATGTGCCACAAGAAAGAAATCCAAAGGGTAAAGGTCAAGTTTAAATAAAGCTACGCAACAGTTTTGATCTGGAGCAATCTAGGTCTTTTCATCAAAGACCTTGTTTTATATCACCTGTATTTTTCAGTACAGGGACAGTCTATACTTAACTGGCATTAAGCCGAAATGCCTCTTCCCTGGAGCTTCAGTCTCCAGTTCTAACATACTTAATTGAAAGTGATCTAATGTCAGATGTTTGAGTGTTTGTTGTCAGCAAAACAAATAATATGCTGTACCATAGGGAATGAGATGAGTCTGGAGGCAAAGGTGAAAGTGTTTCAACATTGTCATCAACTGGTATATGGAATAAAATATTTATTGCTCACTGCTATGGGTAGCTAATTAGGTCCTTTTTCCCACTTAAATCTATATGCAATAATTCTTGCTTAGTAAAAGATATTACTTTCATGGCAGGTTTGGTGGGGGTTTTGGTGGTTTTTTTTTGGGGGGGTGGGGGGTGTGTTGTGTTTGTTTTATTGAATGCTTTTTCCAAATGAATTTCTGCTTTCAAAAATTCGAATAGACAGAGAGACATCAGAACAGAGCTTGTGTGGCAGACAAGCAGCAGCGATCAGATGTAGAAAGTTGCAACCAGAAAATTTTGTTTGGAAATAAGTAAGGTTGAAATTTAACTCAATAGACCTCAGCTGGAAGTGCATCTTTTTGACATTTTTTTAATGTGATTTAAATTATCTTAGAATGTCTGATAACGTACAATGAAAGGTTTTAGGTAATTTCTGAGGGTTGTCAACCTTTCACCCATCATCGCTTCATGTTTAACTTCCCTCAGTTATATGATCTTATACTACATCCTTTAAATTCTTGGGAAGACAAAAGTAAAATAATCTACCTCTTGCTTATTAATTATGTTGGTAGGATTTAAACGGCAAGAATCAAAACCTATCATTATTTTTCTTTTAAAATGGCTTTTCGTTAGTTTATTTTTGTTTCTGAGGTATGGAATTATGGATTTATGTTCTAATCTTTCAGTCCTTAAATACATTTATATCCTATGCTTGAAGACTCAGATACACATTTAAGCATGTAACCTGGTCGTCTGTGTGTATAAGAAGTATTTGAGGACTATGCTTGCACATATCACAAATGTATTAATGTGGAAAGTTGTGGTTGTCACCTGCTGATGTATCTGTAGAAAGTTTTAGCTCGTTGTTTTCATTATACCTTTCCATTTAATAAGTCTCAAATAGTTTAAATTTATGGAAAAAAAGACAAAAAGTAACAACTAAAAAAAAAGAAAAAAAAGAATAAGGAACTTAAAATACTTTGGGATTTATACCCTTAATGTATTTCTTTCTTGTTGCCATGGTTCTTTAATTCTCTTGTGGATAATTTTTAACAATAGAGGATGTCATATTATTGAGAATGCAGATTTCTTTTGAACTAAAGTAAGTAAAATCCCTAAACCATGGTAGCTATAACCTCAAAAATGCCAACACTAATACATCAAAAAGGCCTTTGAAGAACCACATGGGTAAGGTAGGGTAACATTATTTTATCCATTTAGAGGATTAACCTGATGTAAATCCTTGTTTTATTCCAATGCTCTATTCACCATTGCATCTGTTTTTCCAGAGGAAAACTAGATACATGGTATAGCTATTTTCAAAATAAAAATATTTCCTGGGCTAGAACAATACATAATCCAGAAATTAGCAGAGTTTGAGTGAGCTGCAACATGCTGTTTCTTCTGTTGTGTTGGCAAACCCGCTTCTCCAGAGTGCACAGACCTCTGTGAAGGGGTCCCAAGTTGCAAACAGCCTCAGCACTTGCAGCAGTGTGCGGAGAGAGGGTGCTGCTAGTCCTAATGTTTTAATTCTTTGGCCTCTCAGATGAGGGTGTTGCTGACTCTGGCAAGCCAAAGTCAGGTCCTGAGGGGCACAGATTTGTTGGAGTGGCAGGTACGTTCGGTTTGGGGGAGTGCAGTGAGAGCACAGACATATTGCCTGTGTCTAATGTACAATCTGCCTCCTAAGAGAAGTCCTTCCATGTGTCTGCATTTGTAGGCACAGGCTCTTGTGTGCAGACCTGGATGTGACTCAGAAGAAAGATGAGACTGGCACATTTGCTGGCTAACCGTCAACCATCATGTAGTTCTTCATCTGGAAACCAGATTAGGAATCTGGTCTGCATGCAGGGTTGCTGTGATTTTGGCTGCCAAATACAGGAAGGATGCCTCCGTTCAGAATGAATAATCTCATCTGTGATGCTCGGTCCAAAGGACTAGGGACATTTTAGGTGATTTGCGATTGCATTATGTTGACTATTCTGAGCACTGCTTAGAAACATTCCAGCTTATATTTTGATGGAAGAGATCACCTTCTCTCTGCTGGACATATTGTTCAACTCTGTTTACTGTTGCCAGAAGGTTTTTGTTCATAAAAGACAACAGCTGGACATCAATATTTTATTTCTTCCTGCATGCATAGTCATAAAATGAGAGGTGCATTGAAGATTGTGCACACATACAGAGAACCACTAGAGGCCATCATATACCTCTCTGTATAAACACAAACACATTTCAATTAATATATAAAATTGACACACAAGTACCTGTTGATGTCCACAAAGGTAGGATGCCCACTGCTTTCTGGGATCTCGGAAATGGAAAGGACAAGAGGAAAATGCAGGTCCCAAATGGACACATAAAAATAATTGCCTAACTGAAAAAAAAGAGATGAAAGTGAGAAATTGGTAAAATAACGTTTAAGGGATTAAAGCTGGAAGTAATGTATATGGCTTTAATTTATCGACAGCTGTGACAGGAGGAGAGGTAGTTTCCCCGCGTGACAAGAGAGTATGGCTTTGACCTCCAAATGTGTTTGATGGCTCACAGCAGGCTTCTACTTCTTTGCATCTATTACAACAAATTCTCTGGCATAATTTGTCACATCTATTTGTTTCCCAAGGAAAACATATTAAGGTACAATTAAAATGAAAGCTTAAATGTAAACAAGAAACAGTATTTGTACTTTCTAATGAATGTATAAATTCAACCATAACACAATCACACTCTGTCTTTCTGTTTGATCCCATTAAAGTCAACAGGATGGCATTTGACTTCAGCAGGAGATTTATCCACCCCTTTGCGTCAGTACTTTCTCATCTTTGGTTATTTTTTCCTATCTGTATTACTGTAATGCCTAGGAGCTCTCTTCTATGGACAGTTTCCACTGTGTCAGGCACCAATGTGATCTAATGATTAGACTGTAAATATTAATATGTTTGCCTGAGTTAAAGCTTCCTTCAGTTATGGTATAATTGTAGTTCTCCTCTAATAGAATAGGGTCATGTCGGACTTACGATTTGCAATCTTTTTTGACATCCTTATTGTTTTCTTTTTTCTTTTTCTCCTTTTTTCTTCTTTCTTTTTTCTTTTTTCACGATACTTTTATTCAAATGAAGAATTCTCCCACAACAAGACCAAGATTAGGGAAATCCAGCTAGGTTTTCTCAGCAGCAGGGTGTGGGTTGTGGCACTCAGTCTTTCAGAAGAGCTCATGACAAATGAGGTTCTTACCTTTCATAGTCAGGTGTGAGATGTACTGCAGACTTTGTCCTTGTTTTCAGAAATAAACACAGTTTTCCTACATTGTCAGAACAAAGGGGAGGACTAAGAACTATATGTGTGGTTTTTTCTTTATAGGACCAATTTGGGACAAAAATATTTTCTCATAGGAAAAAGAAGTTTCTTATCAAATATTTAAAGCATATCTTTTGAGCTGATTGTATATGTAGAAGATGATATTTGATGGCCAAAAGTGTTAAATCCAAGTAACACTCAATACTGAGAAGCAGGGAGCATCAATTTGCAGTTATGCTAATGCAGCTTACCATGTGGTCACAGTGGTGGTTCGTTTAATCCGGCGATAACTGAGATGTGCCTAACTGAGCTATTTAGTCCTATTAGTGCTTGTATCAGCTTAAACTAGGCCTGTTGCTTTGTGGGGGTTTTTTTGTTTGTTTTGGTGGTTGGTTGGGTTTTTTTTTTGTTTGTGTGTTTTTTAATAATAGTAGGTATAAAGTACTACTTCTGGTTCTTTAACTTAGCACAAGGTGGATCCTGCTTTTTTATTAACCAGCTCTATAAATTGGATCCACCTCAGAAATCCAGACTGTGGATATTGGCTCATATCAGACAGATACTGCTTATCACTCACCCTCCAGTGATGCCATTAGCAATACCCACACGAGTCACTTCTCAGTGCTGGGAGAGGGTACTGCTCTTCAGTATGAGGAAGACTGCCAGAATCTGGGCACAGGTCCTGGTCATATTTTGCACAATGGTAAGGTTGCCATGTAGCCGCAGTAAGATGTTAATAATCCGCTTTTTTTCTGAATTCTTTCTAAGTCAGATTTTACAATGTCTCATACTCTACAGACAGGCAGGAAAAGTAGTCTCTGGCAGAACAGAGTACTTCTCAGGACCACTAATTTTGTCTGGAACTGGTATCTTTCATGTTTATTTGCCTCACATTTCATTAAACACTAACTAGTGTATTAGAAATGCATTTGTGAAGTTCATCCTTCTGTATCATCATGATGATCAAGGTTTTTCATAGTGACAGACAATTTTACTGCATCCAGCCTGTGTCTATGCTACAATTTCACATGGACTGGTGCATCAAGGATCTGTGCTGGTCTTGCTGAGGTGGTCAAAATGCCATGCTGGTATGACTGCATTAACCTTAGAACTAGAAGACTTTATGATATGCTGAGTCAATTTTCCTACCACTGCATACACTGCCTATGCCCATATTAAGCCCAATTATCTCTCTGAAGAGATTTACAGTCAGCAGTGTTTCACAATTAAATCTTCCAGACTTCTTCACTCCTTGCAGTGAGTACAGAGTCTGTCCAAGTTCTTGGTCCTTCCAAGCCTATTTTCAATGCTTCCTCCACCCTCTTCCTGTTGAGAAAATGCTACCTGCACAGGAATACAGGCTGGGAAAACCTATCCTTAGAGTCAGTCCTTGCCACTCACACAAAGAGCAGCTTGCTTACAAATTGCCTTCTGGATACAGTAATACCAGCTTGAAAAGCAACTTCTACTTGCTTCTGCTTCTTGCTGGAGATTACCACAACTCCAATCTGCTTGATTTGTCACTTTCTACTCTCTTTTGGTTAGAAAAAAACAAAACAAAAAACCAAGAAGAAAAAGGAAAAAAAAAAGAAAAAAACCAGTAACTTCCAGAACTTAGTATTTAAATATGCACAGCAATTTTAATTCCTTACTAGTTACTGAGCTAGCAGACTGGAGAGGGTGGTAAGGTCTGCAAGGCGAAGTGACCAGCGACCAGCAGCTGTGAGGGCCAGTAATCTCTTTAGTCACACATTTATAACAAGAAAAAGATACATGAAGTTCTTACTCAGCTTGTTTCAAGAACCTCAGTGCACCCATGTGATGAAAAACATGCTTAATCTTCAGCATCGCTCTCAGGCCCTCCATTTGCTTTCAGCTTTAAGCAAAGAAAATCATATCCTTCTGCATCGTTGTGGCACATGAGTTAAACTAATAAAAATTCAGATAAATATCTGTCCTACTCTTTCATAAAGCAAAAATGTATTAGGAATTTGTTTTGGTAGGCTCCTCTTATCCATTTGTCTTTTTTTTTTGTCTTTTTTTTTTCTGTTTTTTTTGCTTAGTGATTTATATTTGGTCACCTGTTCATTGCATTTTTTATTCCTGGCTGCTTCAGAGAAAGCACAGTGGTGGTGTTACTTTTCCCCTGCTTTTCACTTAAGGCTCTTTGCTTGGCTTTTTTTAAAAATCCTTTCTTTTAATGTTAGTCTGTTTTGATTAAAAGACCTTTATCTATCCCTTTGTGTGCTCAGACGCTTGCTCTGTTTTGGTTTGTGGTATCAGGTTTATGTTTTAATTATTCCTCTTTATGGCTCTGTATCCTGGTTCTGTTCTAATTAGATTGACTTTTCTTCTAAGGTTCATAACTTGCCCCAGAAATCAGGGACTGTAGGTGGAAGTCGTATTCATTTTATCTGGTGTAGGTAGCAGACGTCTTACCTCTCCAGGCTTCAGAAACATAGTCACTGGGTTTGTACGTTGCCTAAACGTGCTTGTGGACTAAGTAGTGCCACCAGGCACAGCTGTGATGAGAGTTGGCCGATAAGAAGCATTAGGTGTTTCAGCAGGGTCTGAACAGGCAGCAAGCTCAGGCCACAGCTGATGGGTTTGTTTGCTGAAGGTAACTGCCCAAAGAGTTCCTTTCCTTTATAGATTACCCCAGTGGCAAACTGTTCCTGTGCAGCACTACCTGTCTAGATTTTTTTTTCCTGATGTCTAGTCTGCAAGGACTTGCATCTATAGCAAGTCATCTGACTCTACTGAGACACTGGGTTTGTTGTTTTTGTAACTACGCTGCAGGAACCCCCATGCTGCTCTTAATGTTACTGCTCCCCCTTAACCTCTTCTTTGCCACCACAGATAGACATCTCTTAGGCTTGCCATCTGGTTTTGATTGGGTTTTTTTAACCCAGCTGGCTTTAGATATGATTAACGATTAATACACCTTTTGAATGTGTCCAGTAAACTTGATATTTTCAGTTAAAACTACAAGTGATTAAAACAACAGATCTATGCATCTCTGGGAACCTTGATACATTCCTTGATACATGGACAGTTGGACTAGATGATCCTTGAGATCTCTTCCAACCTTCATGATTCTATGATTCAGGGAAAGTCAGAATAACCATCCCTGCAATAAATGACTGCACACAGTAGCTCTGGATTACTATCTGGTCTATTACCTAGCAACTGGATGAATGCACTTTTTTAGAGACTATGGGTAGAAATGGGCAGCACAGGCAGAAAGTGGGCACCGTATCTATCATGAGGAAATAGTTCATCTGTGCATTGAACTGAAAGGTAAAGGTAGCATGGCATCAGGCACAGAGCTTTCAGTAGTCAAGGTAAATAAGAAATAATCTTGGACAAAGCATCAAGATGCTTGGAGAGATGAAATGGATGATCAGTTGCCTAAAGCCTTGAAATGGAGAGCATGAAAAGACTGATAGTGGTGGAAGAAAAGCTTGGAAACTAATAAGCAAGAAAAAACTTATGTTTGAAAGATATTGTAAAACACAGGGGGAATGGAAACGGAAGAAATGAAGGTGAAGAGGCCAGAAAAGGGAGATACAGTGAGGAAGAAGACATAAACATGAAAATATGAACAAGGACTTTATCTGGAGAGGTAAATTCACAATTGTAATGCTAGTGCAGAGGAAAAGGCACAAGATTAAACGAAATCTTAGATATGTGAAATGAAGGAGAACAAAGAAATTAAGCAAACAACTTATATATAAAATATATAAATTTATTGCACTACATTTATCCCTGTAATCAATGGACTTATGAGGGGCTGAATTCAGCTCAGTACGCTTATCTTATTTTATAAATAATAAATGATAATAAATGATAATTACAGTATTGATCTACCTTTTACATTTAACTGTTTTATTTATATTGTTTTCATTGCATGCCTCTGGAGAGTCCTATGGTTTTGCATTTTGTATTCTGAAGGCTACTCTGAACTCTGGATGTTGAATTTGTTTGGTGTAAATTTTAAGATAATGCAGGAAAGTATCACTTCAACATGGATGGCAGAAGCATTGTCTTTGGTGCATAACGCTGGTTTACAGGTTCAGTAACTGGTAGACTGAAGTTTGACTCTGCTTGTGAGGTCTCGGTTTTAGTAAGATGCATTGTGTTTGGATTTGCAGGTAAGACAATCAAAAGAGTTAAATATGTTCAGTGAAATGGCATGCCTTCATGCATGCAAAACTAATGTATTACCAAAATCACTCAAAATGAGAGTGATACCGTTCTTCACTCAGTTTGAAGTGGAGTAAATTATTATATCACAGTCAAGGGAATGACCAATCAATTGTTGACTCTTTGAGCAAAAATGAGGCACACAGGTACTTATTCCATACATTTTTCCACCATCTGAGTAAGAAGATTGGTGGAATATTTTATAAGCTTAGAAAACGTCTCCAGATTATAGGAAACTTCCTTGAGGGCTGGTAGCATAGCTGTATCTCAATCAATGTGTACCTTATATGATAAAATCATATCAGAGAAGGAAAAAAGAAAAAAAAGGAGAAAAGGCAGATAGAATTGTGATTCAGAGTCTTTTGAATTTCTGCTTATGTTTTTTAAGTCCAGAATTTTGTGTGCAGGGTTTATCAGCTGGGGTCATGGCTCCAGTTCTCACTTAGAAAGTTTCTTGACCCCTGCTTGCTGGTTAACTTTTGCCTCAAAGTTCAAATTCCTTTAGAGGAATACTTGAATTTAAATCACTGCCAGAAAAACAGATGGCTTCCTGTCTGTGATTCTCAGCACAAAAATGAAGTTGTTAGAAGTATAAGCATCAAATGATATCTATATATATACACACACATATATGTATACATTCGTCTAATGTTTTTATTCTTTGTCTGGTGATCAGATATTCTGCACAGTTACCTCTGTTTCCCTGCTACAGTCCACAGGCATGGGAACTTTGGCGGATGATTTATGCAGTAAGTTTTAATCCAAATCTACAGCATTTATGCAAATGCTTTTCGGTTGTTATTCAGAAAACAAAGCAGGTAAGCATATAGATGTACAAAGCTCATACTGTAGGATCTCAGACTAGAGGCCAGTCCTGAGATAATCATACCATCAGTCACAACCTAATATTAAACACTTTCAGGTTCTATTAACAGTTTTGTCAATTATAATAAAATGTTACATCAATCATCTTAACTTGGCCTTTACAACTGCTTTTAACTATTATGTTCTATGAGCTCAAAAGTTCTGCTTCTGGTTTTAGTCTGACTCTTTTGCTAGTCTTGGTATTGCAGTAGTACTCAAATTAGTTAAGTGAAGTATTATGACAGGAAATACTCTGTTTCTGCAACCCCTATAAATATACTCTTTATCTCCTAAGTACAAAGGAGAAAATACAGTCTGACAGTCCCTGTTCCAGAGTTAGGTAACTTGACACATGGAGTGTTGAAAGTGACATCCCCAATGCCACAGTGAAAGTCTGAGGCAAACCCAGTTCTGAATACACATCTTCTGACTCCTGGTCTGGTAATTTAACTATCAAGTTTAATAACTGATATAACATAAAAGGGTAAACCGGATGATCCATTAAAGGATCCCTTTAAATCCAAATTATACCATTAGAGAAAATATTTTTGACATGAGACACCATATCTCAACCCTCTTGTCTACCATTTGAAAGACATAAAAACACCATTTGTCATGGCCCTCTGCATCTCAAATGATCAACTGTGACTTCTGATCCCTTGGAGTAGAATAGCTGGGGGCTGAAGTGCAGGAGGAAACAAATATGATCATTGCAGGAAAGCAGTGTTGTTTCCTGTTGTGTTAAAGATACGTATTATTGTCAAAGGCCAGTTAAAATGTGGTTAATATGCCTAGGAAGGCTGGTCTTTCTAGTTCTGCGTTGCTTCAAAGATACGTCACATAGAAGTAATACACCAGCCACTTGCTTCCTGGACTAAAATTCTGTTCTCAGACATGGCTATGAATTTTAATTGGTGGTGAGGGGAATGATTCAGCTAGATTAAGTTAGTTTCAGTAAAATGCCTCTATTGAGACAACACAGGAGAAGTGTCACATTGCGCTGGGAAGTATGGGAACGGAGCATGAAAAGAAAGGAAATTGTCCCTCAGTGGTATGTTGTCTTCTGCAAACTGTTGCTACTACACGTGTTTCTGAAGTGAATGCAAAATCATTACTGCTGTCTTCCAGCAGTGACTAGAGGCTTCATCTGAGATTGGGATCCTCATTATTAAACAAACACATAGTGAGATGCTCTGCTCTGCAGAGCTCAGTCTGGAGACAGGTAAATGGTGATAGGATAAACAAGGATGTAAAGAAGTGAGGTAGTAAAATATCAAAGCAGAGGTTTGTAGAAACAACGCCAGAATGTGCTTGTGATTAAAAGTAAAGCTGTCACTAGCACTTCAAATGCTTCAGGTCTTGTGAATATTCTCATTACTTGTTTTCAAACACGTTTCACTTTGGGATGATATTTTCTCTGCTTTCTTTCTTTCTTTCACTCTATGTGTGGACCTGTATCCAATTACAGCTTCAAATATTCTTCATAGCATAGCAGGCTTCTATATTATATCTGTTCCATACATGGATAAATGTGTCACAAAGAAAAAGGGATGAGCAGATAAATCAACTGCTTAAAGGTTGGTTATAATAATTATGTCAAGCCTTTATGATAGCTGCTCATGCAAAAGTTTTTAGACTGTTACAGTATAAACTGCCTTATAAGAAATATAATATATGATTATGTATAAGCTTATAATTATCCTTTATATATTTGTCCACTATGGACTAAAACTCACCAGATGATCTAGACATTTAGTTCCCACCTAATCTTCGCTATCTAATCTCCACTATTTGGTAGCAAAGTGAAAACATCATGTTCTTAAACTTCTGCTCAGTGACTGCATAGATTTACCGGTTATGAAAATCCATAGTGCCCTAGGCTGCTTCTTTCACTCCCTGCTTCTGGGAGTGCCATATCTGCTTGACAAAGCAGTCCCTTACATTCTCAATGTATTCAGCTGTACCTCATGATTTTCCCAGGGAAATAAAAGGTGTGTTTTTCTGAAAACACAGCTTAGCCCAGCCCTGCAACTCTTGAAATCTAAGAAAACTTTACCCTGCTCTTCAGTACTGTTAAGTTGAGTACCTTTTCATGTTATATAGATTACTTGGGTTTCTTACATGTCAAATTTCTATGAAAATATTTGGTTTTCAGCTCTAAAAGTCTCCAAGGGACTAACTTAAACTCACCAACTTTTTTTTCCAAAGCTCAACACTGTTTCCATGAAGCTGACATCATTGGCAAAAATGTGCATATTTGATCTCCGACATGTAGCCTGAAAATAATTCCATCATAATAAAGAAAAAACTCCACATTTCTGCTGGTTTGGAGAAGAGTAAGATCTTTTTCCTAGTAATTTAAAAGAAACACAAGACTGTGAAGGACCTTCTGGATTACCAAATATAAGCTGCTGATGTTGCAGTCAGTCACGTCACATAACCCCATGCATGAAATTATTAAACTCAATTTAGGTTGCTTGCTTTCCTCCACAACCACCACAAGAAGGTTATCCAGAACCTTATTTTACTGACTGCTAAAAGCTCTTTCCAAAACTGCTTTGTACTGGTCTCACTAAAAGACAGAAACCTTTTTTGGATCCCTGAATTCTCAAAACATCCTGTGCAATTTGTTTAAAACTACAGGATGTTGAACTAACAGTTTGGTTGTGATTTATTTCTGTTTAAAAGAATTTCAGTTACTGCCACAATTATACTTGTCTATGTTCTGTCTTGACATGCTTTAATGCCAGAATATCAATGTGTCTGAAAGGAATGGGAAAAGTCATGTTACTAAAAATCCTAACAGAATTTTCATTTCAAACACAACTTTCAAGAAGACTGACAATGTTAATCCACTGAATAAAGTGTATTAGAACCAAATAATCTGATAAATAACATGCTGCTTTGAGAGCAGGTTACCATCTCATTGTTTATTTTTGTATTAACATGAGCTTTACCAAACTTGCAAGCAAGATTTTCCAGTCCAAGCACCAAAATCTGCTAATTTCTCCTTTTCAGTGAGAAGACAGTGATAGCACTGACGATAATATGTTGTTTAGCATGTCAAGAAAACCTCTATTCTGAGTACCTGCTGAGAGAAGGATAAATTATTTGTTAGACTTTCAAAGCAGAAATTACTTAGTTGTGCTAGCTTAAAATGGTGTTGGTTAAAATAATTCATGGAGGTTATTCTCGTGAAGCAGGGAAAATTATAACATGCTGCATCTGAACCTAGTATCTGTGATTTTCAGCAGCTGTGTGAACTTCTTCCACTCTGGTTAAGCAAATGCCCTGGATGCCATATAATTCTGCAGGAACTCTGCTCTTCATCCAACCATATGTATGCAGTGAAAAAGAGAGGCTGATTAAGGGATACGGTTTTACCCATATCTATTTGGACTATGTATTTCCTGGCACATAGGAGGATAATGAGCACATGACGGGTACACTACAAATAATGATTGTAAGTGGTTTAGCCATTCGGAGATATTCAACTAATCCCCTCACTTCCTCAGAGTAGGCTTATCTCTGTTTGCTTCTACAAAGATCATTGCTGTAGTTGTATTTTTTAAGGATTAAAACAAACCTGACAGCTTAAGCTATAGTTTTAGTCAAGAAACAGCATGGAGTATATGAAAAATGAAAAAAGAGAGATTTTTCTTTGTAGAATCAGTTCAGAAGACTACTCGGCTTCTTTCCTTTTCCTGAGCACCCACTTTGAATGGCCTGCTTACAGACATCTATAAGCAACCTGAAGAAAAGAGGCAGAAGAGGAATGCATATAAAAGACTCATCATGGTAAAGAAAATAAGAAGGAAATTAAGGGAAAGAAAAAAGAAAAATGTACTAAATGTGTATGATGTGACCCACACCTGTAGCTTTGCTTTATAGTGTCTGGCAATAGCCAGAGGCCATACCAAAAGATCATGCTTTACATGGAAGGAGAGAGGGCTTCAAGCTATGCAGCAAGCTGTAGACCCATGTAGGTATCTCCAGATCACTTATATGCTAGATGCAAGTTTCCTGGAGGACAGCTGCTTCGAACTTCATCAAGGGTGATTTGCTTCATGGCACTGTCTGCTTGCTTGGGCTGGAGGAACAAAATAGTTTTCTGCATGTTTCAGAGCAAAGACCTACATGCTTATGCCAGAGAGTGAGATATTATAGAGATGTATCTTTTGCGCTAGAGTTGCTCTGCTAATATTAGTGGACATGTGGTGTCCCCAGCTAAGCATAATGTTCTAATCACTGGGTCATGAAGTGTTTAATGAGGGCTACCATCCACCCCAACACATTCAGGAAGACTGTGAGTTTTGGTAGACGCTGAGTCCTGCCTCACAAGACATGGCTGCTCTCTATCTTTTCCCCAAGTTGCAGTGCATGTCTGTATTCCAAAACCTAAAATACTTCCAGCAGCCTGTCTCCTGGAGGTTAGCCAGGTCACTCAGTGTGCATTTCAAAATATCCAGGTAGAAGAGAAAGGGCTGATTTTGTGTATCCAATAGGAGTGAAGCCTCTGTGGGGACGGAGCTGTTTTTTCCACAGAAACGTCGTACCACGGGGACTCCGGCTGCAGTGTTAGCCCTGTCACACAGCAGCCATCAGCTTGCTGAAAGGCACTGAGGCTCCGCAGAGATGTCTGCTTTGATGAACACCCTAGCGCACGCTGGGACTCTGGCCTCCCTAAACGTGCAGAGTGGCACCTGTTTGGAACATGGCGCGGTTTCTGTCATGTGCAAGTTCCCCCTCGTTGGAGATTAAGACGTGCAGCTGCAGGGGAGAGGGCTCGGTGCACCTGCATGTTTTATTCCGATGCAGAGCTGGGCACTCACCCAGGGAGCTGGAAAGTGTTTCCGAATGAGGTGACTCAGAGGAATCCTACCTAGCAATGGCTATCGATAGGAAGCAAAGACCCACAAGGAAACCAAGAATGTATCTCAAACGATATGTGGTGACGATCAAATGAAGTGCCTTTTCCTCTCTGCAGCGACGCTGTGGTGCTGCTCTGTTTCTTGTGGCATGCAGCCTCCACTTAATGTGGCAAAAGAGATCCAGGCAAGGCAAGAGAAACCAGCAAGAGCCAGGTGGTTGGGTAGTGGTTGAATTATGCATTTTTATCAATTAATCTCTTTCCAGAGAGTTTTTCTGAGTGGGGAAATCAGGTGCCACAACAAACAAATACATCCCCATGCCAGTGAATGTAGAGAAGAAATGAGAGGCAGCTGCCTCAAAAAAAAACGGGGAATTTGAGAGTGTGGCTCTGGGAAAAGGGCCATTCAGTTAGCAGAGTAGAGTAGGGGGGTCTGTGGAGTGGTAAATGAGGGGTTCCCTCCTTCCATGCTGTAGAAGTTTAGAAGAGATTATGGGATTTTCTTATATTCATAATTACCCAACATAGTTCTTTCACCCAAGGACTTTGAGCCCGAAACCATACACTGACCTCAATACGGCAACTGAGACATTTAAAAGTTGAATGGTTAATATTCTCTTCAACAGATGGTGTATTTCTATGGTAGTAGGATAAAAAGTAAAATTTGCAGGTGATAGTGTGGGCAAAGAACAAAAATGAATAGAGGATATTAAGAGTTTGTTCACATCGACTCTAAACTAAATGAAACTAACGTATATAGTATTGCACAGTAGAGACAAAAACTGTAGATTAGGGTTTCAGTTGCTGCAAATTAGCTTATTTCCACTGATGTGAAACTAGCTTGATGTCTGTGTGTTATACTGATTTACACTAGCTGAAAATCTGGTCCAACATTTTCTGTCACCAGTCATTTCCTGGGGGCATAATTTTGAAATCAAACTCTTGAATCATAGAATCACAGAATTGTTCAGGTTGGAAAAGACCTTTAAGATAATCAAGTTCAACCATTAACCCAGCACTGCCAAGTCCACCACTAAACCATGTCCCTAAGCACCGCACCTATGTATCTTTTAAATACTTCCAGGGATGGTGACTTCACCACTTCCCTGGGCAGCCTGTTCCAATGATTCACAACCCTTTTCATGAAGAAATTTATCCTAATATCCAACCTAAACCTCCCCTGGCACAACTTGAGGCCATTTCCTCTTGTCCTATAGCTTGTTAAGAAGGAGAAGAGTCCAACACCCACCTCGCTACAACCTCCTTTCAGGTAGTTGTAGAGAGTGACGAGGTCTCCCCTCAGCCTCCTTTTCTCTAGACTAAACAACCCCAATTGCCTCTACCACTCCTCATAAGATTTGCTCTCTAGATCCTTCACTGGCTTTGTTGCCCTTCTTTGGACAAGGTTCCAGCACCTCAATGTCTTGAAGTGCTGGCCTGCTCATTTGGATCAATTCCCTGAAAGGTGACCACAGCAAACGTAGAGCATTGTTGACAACGATAATATTTTGATATCACTGCTTCACATATGCCAGTATGATTTAAAATAAACTCCAGCTGCAGCAAACCCTTCTGCTGATTTCCCTAATGAACTGTGAACCTCCAAAGTGTTTCTACTGACCTTGTATTGAATATGCTTTCAGAAATGGAAACAGTGCCATTTAGAAGTGAATCTCATTTTACTGACTATGCGAACAGTCTGTCACTTACTGGCAGAGCTCAGACAGCTGTGACAGTGAGGGCCAGGTCACACCAACCTACTCTCAAAGAGAAAGAGAGAGAGAAGCTGTGGGAATTCAGAAAATAAAACACCTGAAGTGCTGAGAGTATGTGTTATGTCTGTTCTTGGAAATTATGGTTGAATGGTCCATCCAGGCTTTGGCATTAGGGATTTCAGCTCTCGAATCGTACTCTCTGTATGAACTCAAATACTTCAGGAAAGTCTTTGAATGAGGGTATCCTTACTGTGGATACTATTTGTGCTAAGATTAACTCCAGTCAGAGATGACTTCTGGCAATATTACAGAAAACATATTGGTGGTCAGCTTTTTATTAGTTGAAATGGAAGGAAACTGATAAACAGATCCGCAACAAGCATCTTGCTGTTCCCTGGGTACATCAGGACATCAGTAATAATGAAGAGGAAGTCTGTGTTTCATGGTATTGTCATGTTACAGCCCTAAGCTGAATACATCAAACTAGATAAAAACAGTATGGGAGAAACAAAGCATACATCATTTAGTGGAGTTCTGCCTTCCCTAATAATTTTTGAGCTGTCTGTAAAACTAGTTTCTAACTTATTTACATATTGCAAGGCCATATTCATTTAAGGCAAACTTTGCCAGCCTGACATGTTCCACAGTGGGAATAACTTCTTTTATAAGTAATGTCATCAAGAACAACAAAAATTTTCAAGGGCTAAGGTATCAATTAATAGGAACACAGAAATCAGACTTTGTTTCTTTTTGTGGTAGTCTTCTAATAGCAAAATACAGTTCGGTTACCCACTCCCTCTTACTTTTTTTCACATGCAGTTGGCATGGGGTAACCATTGGTGTGTTCCTTTTTAACCGCATTTCTTCAGCTGCTTTTTGTCTTTTACAGTCTCCTCTGTCAAAGCACGAGAAGTGAACTTTAGAGATCAAATAAAAACCGTAATATCCTCACTTTTGCAGTAAGGTACCCACAATGACAAGAACAATATTCTTAGAAATGTCGCCACTACTCCATTTTACCTAGAGCAGTGTGGTGATTCCTTTACACTTGCATGTCATAGCTGATTCGTAGTTAGATGCACAAGCAAAACAGTTTACTGAAACTAATCCCAGCAGTGGGCAGACCTATTTGTATTATTCGGGCAATGTTCCTTGCAGTAGCGCAGTTGGTTGCAAACACGGCAAGAAAGCCATCTAACTAATTCTCATAATAGTCACATACCACCAGGAGGAATATCGTCTTTGTTAGTATGGAGGCCTGCAGCCAGAATCTACTTCAGCAGCCCAATTTTCCCATGTGTCAGTAGAAGGATTAGTCTCCTGTCAGTATCTGTAACATTATGGCATTGAGCAAAATGATCTGAAAAACAGGGTTATGCATTATTTTTTAACACTTTCGGTGGTCTTCCTAAGAGTTGGCTCGTCACAGAGCTGCTTGTAGGAGATTCTCTGGAAAGAGGCTTTAATCTGTATCAGGGTTGTTATTCCACCCGCTTCATTTTTCCATCAACAGAAAGAGTTTGTTCAAAAGTGAATCGTTTCACAAAGCCCAGAAGGTTTCTGTCACCTGTACCCTGATTATAAAGGCACTCAAAGGTGGATTTATGTTCTTAATTTAAAATATTAATTTATTTTAAAATTATTTGCAAAAATTAGATCACATAACCTTGTAAACAAATACATATAAGAGCAAATGCACAGATAAGGTGTTATATTGTTTAAAACAGTTTCCAAAATGCTTGGCTGAAGACACTAAAGTATTAATAATGAAAACTCAGATTGATATGCAATATATTTTACGGTATCTGCAGTGTACATTTGCATGAAATAAAACAAACCCCAAACAGAAAAGAATACAAAGCTTCTCAGTCCATTTCCATGAAAAATTTTTGTTTTAAAGGAAGATTTTCATCTCCTTACAAAAGGATTTTGTTTTGTCTGGGATCCAGTTTGAGTGGCTGGACTAAGCCACTAAGCTTAGTCTAAGTTTTATACCTAATTCTCCAACGGTAAATGACAAAGTTTCCTATATAGTGAATGGAGGGCAGTAGATGTCTTTGAAAGCCTGCAGAAGGACAACCTCTCTGTTTATCTTAGCACCTGAATTGAATAGGCTGAAATCCAGCCACCGTACTGAGAACAAACAACAGAGCAAGCTTGCAGCTTTTACATATCTCTGTCACCCACAGGACAGAGTTATTCTGGGGGGAGACTCCCAGAAGGAAGCAAAGTTTCCTCCTAAAGAAGTGGGACTGATTGAAGCAGACTGATGATGGCAGACAATACTTACTAGCTACAAGAGATCTCTGAACTTTTAAAGAGTGATGAAGGAAGATTTTAAAAGAACTGAAAAAGGAGAGAAAAAAACCTTCAGAAGCAACAAATACTTATTGCACTTGGTCTGAAATATGAACAAAGTACTTAGCTATGGAGCTGAAAGTTTGTGGGAAAAAACCCCCATACAATGCTTACAAAATTCACATTTGTCCTCTTTTTATGAACCTCTTATGAAGCACTTGTCCTACATGCTGAGTGAGAAGCACTGAAAGTATTATCACAGCATGGGTGTTTAGATGATGATTCAAGCCTGATACAGAAATAGTTATACTATCCTCTTAAAACATGAGATATGACTAGAGGTATCTCACAGATAGTTGTTAATGGGGATTCATTTTTATGTGTTTCCCTTAATTTTGCCCAGCATTTTCCTCGTACAGACCTGTTTTTTTTTTATCCCTTGCTGCTTCTCCAGAAAAAGTGTCTGAAGTCTCTTATTTCAATTTTTAAGGCAATTTTTTTAAAAATGTATATTTCTCCCTATGATTTCTATATAAGGTGGATGCCGCGAGAGCTGTAAAATTGCAAATACCTTCTGTTCTTGAAAGAGACTCTGTTCAGAGCTGCACTGCATTTCCTGGTATTAATTGTGCACGAAGGCTAACTACTGCATGGACAAAAATCCTGTTTAATGAAGATAGAGATCTCAATCTATGCTCTTAAAAACAAAACAAAACAAAAAAGACCCTGAGCAAAAAAACTTTTCTAGAGTTTGTCAAACAACTATGAGCTTGATTCTCCATTCGTAGGTACCTCATCTGTAGTTTCATGAAAAATTGCCAGCAAAGGTGGTTTTAGAAGCTCACTTTGCACCACCTTCAACAAATTATTCTTACTTCTGTGCAGCCCTTTGACACTGCTTAGTTGTGTCAATACAATTGATTCAGGATATGTATTTTAAATTAAATGGTCCAAGTTCGAAATAAAAGTCAAAACAGTGAAATCTGATTTTATCACAGTCTGCGAGCGGTTCGGGTTGCTGCGCGAGTGCAGTTATTGCAGCACTGCTGGCATGGTTTAGATGATCCATTCAATTACATATGTACTTTGATGTTAGAATGCTGCTTTGAACATTTTTGTGGTACCAGCAGTGGCCACGACAGTTTGGCTTTTCCGATACATGTCTATTCCAGGAATTAACTTCCATAAAAGAGAAAAATCTACCATGACAGTCAAATGGTCTCTGCTTGAGAAAATGTTTTGTTCCTTTGAAATATGTTTTACATTTCAGCAAAATTTCAATGGAACATTAAACCTAAGGAGATTCACTTAGATTGCAGAAGCTGTGCTGTCTTTATGCATGAGTGTCAAGCAATAAAGCACGTACACCCCCTGTGCATTCTCTTGGTAGGGGGCCCATGGAAACTGCCTCTTTCAATTCTATCTAATGTTTACACGCTAGGCAGTCTTCTTTCAGATACTGAGGGTGTCTTGTTCCTAATGTTCAGGCGTATAGACCAATCCATCACACGGAACTGTCAGTGACGTTTCTAACCCTTTTCTGGTTTTGTCATTAAAGTGAGGAAATAAACATGAGACCTTTGCTTTAGCTCTTCTTTTTTCCTCTGTTAAGGGATTATTCATTCACTTCTATCTGTAAAGACACGAATTACAAATGAAGGACGGTGCATTCATTTTGTACCTTGAGTCCCATAATTCACCTGATCTGTATCTGAATTTACAATGTGCTGGAACTTCAACATGCTTTAGGACAAAGATTTTTCTTCCATCTGTGTTTCCAAAAGAGTCCAGAAACAATTCTTGTTCCCCTGTTCCTAGTGACATAAAGATTATGATGAATGAAACCTTTTTACTGCTCTTTAGCTTAAATGGAAAAGGTACAAGAACATCGATTTTAGCTGCAAATAGAACCTACTTGTAGATTACTCACTATGAAAGATACTTAAAAGCAATGCATGTTTCCTGCAATATTAGATCAGATGGGCATTTGTAACATATTAGTGTTTATAACTAGATATTTCTGCAAAGCCATTGAGGGAAGAGTTCTCTGATAATAATAGATCCTGAGAAGCAAGATGCATATCTCACTTGGTTTGAAGTAGAAAAAATCAAGTTTCAGATTGGATTTCAGTTTGAAACAGCCTCTCAAAATGGACGCAATTTGGAACAGATTCTGGAAGACTTAGAAATGTGCCCTTCAGGGCTGAAGTGTAGACAAGGGGGCCATAAGTTGTTCAGAGAAGTTGCCCAGGTTCTCTCCTTGACAAACCAAGAAATAGAGGCTGCTAGAAAGGTCTTTATGTTACTTCTACAAAGACCTTGGGAGAGTTAGAGAGACAAGATTTGCAGGGAGATGTAATATCCTTTATTAGATCAATTGATATAATTATAAAATCAAATGGACATGTGTAAGGCACACCTCAAGTCTAGTCAAGCTCACTTCATTATCAGAGAACAGACCTTTTATTTAAGAAGGACAGGTAAAGGGAAACACTTCTCTAATTTTTTCTGAACATGTCACCTGGAAGTGGGAAGGGCAGCTTTTCAACAATAATTTGCTATGTCATTTTTAACTGGGTGACCAGAATTGCAGAGAATATTCAAGTTTTTAATCCAACATGGGTTTATGCAGCAGCACAGTGGCAGGTTTGTTCTCCTTTTTTCTTTTATAGTTCCTAATAATGTCTTTTTGACTATGATAGATCTTTTCACTGAGCCATCCAAGAGCTTTTACCATGAGATAACAGGTAATTTAAAGACCCAAATTGTATATATGTTATCTTTTTCCTCCATTTGCCTTGCTTTGCACTTAGTGACATTGAACTTCCTTCATTTACTCAGTTTTGTGAGATTGCAAGGCTTTGCAATTACTTTCACTTTGACTACTGTGAATAATATTTTTGTCATCAACAAACTTTTCCACATCACCTTTCCACAGAATATCTGTTTTGATGAACATCACAAGTCCTAGCTGAAATTATTCAGTCACATCAATGGTAATATCCTTCCATTGTGAAAACAGCATTTCTTGCCAGGTTGTCGTAGATCTCTGTTTTTAGCCAGGAATTTTTCAAATCCAAAACCACTATGCCAATTAGATTACAGTTATCTAAATGCTTATTGACTCTTTAAAGAACTCTTAAAGTTTTGTGAAGTACAATTTCCCCTACAGTAGCCCTATTTTCCATGTCTTATTTCTCCATGTACATTGCTACATTTATGTTTCTGCTAAATCTACCAATTTGCAGACTACAGAAGTCAAATGTACAGGCCTATAATTTCTCATGTCTTCCAGAATGATCAATTTTTAAATCCGTAACTTTTGTCAAATTCTATTCCTTTTACTAATGGTGATTTTAGCAATAAATTATATAACATAGTTAACAATTACACAATTTACTACTTGAGTTCTTCCAGAGTTCTTGAATGAATAACATATGGTACTGGAGATATTTCACTCATCATTTTATTAATTTATTCTAAATCCTCTTCAACTGACACTTCAGTCTGAGACTGTTTCAATGACTCATTTGTCAGAGGAAAATCTCCCTCTGACTTCCACAGTGAACACTGATGTAAAATATTCAGTCAGCTTTTCTGCTGTGGTCACAGTTTTTCTGTTCTTTTTACATCTCGATCATATCCTTCTCAGCAGGACAAGGGGAGAAAATGTATTTCAAAAGCTTGTGGTTCAAGATAAGGACAGGGAAATCATGAGCAAAACACTATTGTCATTGGGTAAATAAATTTATTTATCCAGCAGATTACGATAATGAGAAATAAGAACAAATCTGAAAACACCTGGTACACACATCCCCATTTTTTCCCAGGCTCAACTTTACTGCTGACTTATCTACCTTCTTGCCCCAGTGGCACAAGGGCATGGGAAATGGGGGTTGTGGTCAGTTCATCACACGTTTCTTCCGCTCCTTCCTCCTCAGAGGGAGGACTCCTCACACTCTGCCCCTGCTCCAGTGTGGGGTTTCTTCCATGGGAGACAGCCCTCTACCAAGTTTTCTAATGTGAATTCTTCCCATGAGCTGCAGTTCTTCATGAACTGCTCCAGCGTGGGTCCCTTCCACAGGGTGCAGTCCTTAAGGAGCAGACTGCTCCAGCACGGGTACCCCACGGGGTCATAAGTCTTGCCAGCAAATCTGCTCCAGCGTGGGCTCCTCTGTCTTTGGGACCACAGGTCCTGCCAGGAGCCTGCTCCAGCATAGGCTTCCTACAGCATCACAGCTTCCTTCAGGTGCATCCACCTGCTCCAGCGTGGGGTTCTCCAAGGGCTGCAAGTGGATATCTGCTCCACCATCATCCTCCATGGGTTGCAGGGGGACAGCCTGCCTCACCGTGGTCTTCATGGGCTGCAGGGGAATCTCTGCTCTGGTGCCTGGAGCACCTGCTCCTCCTTCTGCACTGACCTTGGTGTCTGCAGAGGTTTTCCTCTCACATATTCTCACTACTCTCTCACATGGTGCAGCATTTTTTACCCCTTCTTAAATAACTCCCTTCTTAAATATCACAAAGGAGCTACCAGTGTCACTGATGGACTCAGCTTTGGCCAGCAGTGGGGCTGTTTTGGAGGTGGCTGGAGCTAGCTGTGTCCAACATGAGGGCAACCCCATGTCTCTTCTCACAGAGGCCGCCCTTGCAGCCCTTCCACTACCAAAATCTTGCCACATAAACCAAATATAATGTATATATTTTAATATTATTTTTACTTATTTAGAAGCCCATTCCCTTTTCAGCATCTTTTTTTGCTTTTACATTTTAAATGACAGAGCTTATATTTTTTTTTATTTTCCTTGTCTGGATACAAGCACTACTTTTAAGGATACTTTCTTCTTTAGTGAGGTGCTCTGTATTGACTGTTATCGTTCAGGAATGGGATCTTAGAGTTATGATGAATAGCTCCATGAAAATGTCAGCTCAGTGCTCAGCAGTGGTCAAAAGAGTAAATTGAATCTTAGGAATTATTAAGAAAAGAGTAGAAAAGAAAACAGAAAACATAGTCATAGTGGTGTGAAAAGCCGTTATCCCAAAATCTAAAAAAGGATGTAACAGAACTGGAAGTGGTTCACACAAAGGCACCAAGAATAATCAAAAATATAGAATGGTAGTCAAAGGAATTAATAAATAGACCAGGACTATTCAGTTTGAGAAGTGGCAATTGAGGGAAGGCTTTGACAGAAATCTGTACAATCATAAGGGAAAAGGGAAAGATAAAAAGAGACAGATGGTTCGTTTTCTCTTCCAAAGCAAGAATGAAAGTATCAAATGCTGTTAGCAGGTGGTAGGTTCAAAGCAAAAAAAAAAAAAAAAAGAAAAGAAAAAAAGGAAAAAAAGAAGCAGGTAATACATAATGTGTAGATAACCCTTCCCCACCAGGCCACTTTTCTTCCAGCATTCTTTACTGTACACAACAAGACACTGCAAGCAGTATATGAACCACTAACAAGCGCATTGCAATTATTTAATGGTTAGTGCATCCAACAGGGAGCAACGACCGCCATTCCTGTGCCCTCGGGCCCGTGAGGTACGTGAGGAGTCTCTGGATCGGCAGTCGCATGGTGGTAGGGGAGTGTCAGCCCTGTTGTGCTCTGGCATGGGTTGGTCTTTGGTGCTGCCAGAAAACAGATTCTATGCTTTTTCCATAGGTCTTAGTAGTTTCATATCAGTATTTTTCTCTTGAATCCCTCAGTCCCTAATTTTCACCTTCTCGCTTCAGCTTGTGCATTTTACTTTCCTCACCTTGTAAGACATTAACTTACATACTCCCTTACAGCTGAAATACAGGTTACTCAGTAAAACTGAGCCAAACCCGCGTGTGAAGTGAGAGGCAGCTGCATTTCCATGGATTACACTGTGG
Organism: Psophia crepitans; assembly: GCA_013399095.1. Lineage (NCBI taxonomy): Eukaryota > Metazoa > Chordata > Aves > Gruiformes > Psophiidae > Psophia > Psophia crepitans. The sequence continues at coordinate 134,583 of VWZZ01006767.1, forward strand.
AAGAATTTTGCTCAGGATATTGTGGATGCTAAAGATTTGCATGCATTGAAAAAGCCACTGGACTAGTTCATGGACGAAAATATACCTTTGAGATGTGAGACAAGAATATCAGAGACCCGATTCTACTAACAGGCTGTTTCAGTTTCAAGAAGTTCCTGAGTAGTAAATCTTTGGGGACTTCAGAGAGCATTCACTGCGTGCCTCATCATTTTGATCTTCCTTTGTAATCTGCTTGTCGTCATTGATGGAAGTGGAACACAGGGCTTGGCCGACCTTGGTCTGGCTCAGCACAGCTGCTCTCATGCTCTAAAAACTTTCTTCACTTTGCCATATAACCATCTCGTCTGGTTTTAGTTCTTTGATTTTTTTTAACACCTTTTTGCCAGAGGCTGTTCATTTCTTCTGAAATGATGCTTTTAAATGGTGTTGTCCATGTATTTTCATAGATTTTTTTCATTTTAATTACTCTTTCTAATTAATTTTAACTATGCTTTCTTGGGGATTTCTGTTGATTTTTTTTTCCTT
>VWZZ01006767.1:150213-211548 GCA_013399095.1 Psophia crepitans
GGGGGGGGCAAGAAGTTATGGCTTATTTCTCTCTCTCTTACAGGTAGCTGTATCCAAAAGGAACTGAGCACACGTAAAAAAGCTTCCTGTCTTTAATCTCTAACACTAGCTATGCAAAATCAGCTCCTCTTTGAAAGGCAAAGCGGTTGTGTATCTCAAACTGTGTAAGTATAAATATGTAACCATGTACTGAAAACAGCATGCGAAGTTCTGTGTCTGCTCCTGTATGCATTTCTCTGTGAGATGAGTCTGTTCTCCCACCTGGCACGAACAGCAGATAATACAATTATAGAAACAGTTAACTCCTCGTTACCCATGGGTGGAATATTCTCACCGTCTATTATTTAGGTCGAGCTTAAGAGAAATCAAAGCTTTTTTCCTTTCGTAAATACAGTCGTGATTCAAGTGTAATGTTCATATTCTCAAAGGTCTATTTCAATAAACACACTCCGGTCTTAAAACCCAATTTACACACATTTTGTATTGCCTATGTTCTTCGCTTAATTTATGTTAATCCAAAATTTTTGTGGTTAATTTGAAAGTTGATGGCAGGTTTCTTTTAGTGTAGTTTTGTCCTAATGTAACGAGGAGTGTGAAAACCTCCAGTCACATTTGTTCAGGCCAGAAGAGCTAATACAAATAATGTTGTTTGATTTCTGACAGATGCTGTTTTTGTGCTCACGTTCACGCCTGGTAGGTTAGATGCGAATGAACAAGGAACTAGAGAAGGCAGCAAAACGTGTCATGAAGGTAGTCAGTGGAAACAGATTTCCCTTGCTTCTCGGTAGCGTTCACTACATGCTTACTACAGTATTCAACTCTTTTATGGAACAGACTGTTATGGTTTATCCATAAATAGAGTTTTTCCTGTATGCTGCACTCTGTCTTGGTTTCCAGTGGGCTTTGGAGTTTGTGTTGGAGATGAAAGGTCCAGCTACATTCACAGAAAAGCACATCCACTACATTCCAATAAATAGGATCGTCGTTTTGTAAATTGCTTAATAGTATCAGTCTGTCTTCTGGATTCATGGAGAGAAGTGTATATATATGACTGTTTTAAAGGAAATGGCTTGTAACCGGCATACAGAATCTTTTCCAAGTCAACGGTGGTGGCTTTTTAACAGAGTTTCACCCAGACTTGGAGGAACAGATGAAATTACTCCTTCGTAGTGTCTGCAAAACAGAAAAAACTGAAGATGAAACAAATGCTATAAGTATATGTGAACCACTAAGTTAGTGTACGTAAGTTCATACAACTACTCCTCAGCTGTTAGAAATAACTTCTAGTTTGTTTATATGGAAATATTTGTAGTAAAATAGTTAAAGCACCTGGGAAATTAATTTTGTCCATAGATCATTCTCATCTCAATTCTGTAATTCTGTGATCTTCTGCATTACAAGAGCTGTTTTAACAGCCATTTTCTGCCAATTTTTAGTTGAGCTATGACATTTTAGACAAAGATGACATCATTAAGAACCTACCTCTGGAAGTAATTTAGAAACTGATAGACTTCAGGTATATTAGCACAGTACTTAAAAATCCATTTATTTTATCCACTTTTTACTGAGATAATTACATTTGCATAGTTTTGGGGTGCATTTTTTGGGGTATTGGGGTTTGGGGGGGATTTTTTTGGGGGAGAAATGGTGGTGGTTTTTGTATTTCTTCTCTCCAGCTGACTTCCTTAAATTCAATATCTGGTTCCTGTAGGTACCTGTTTTTTTAAGTCTTTGTGAGAATACCCTCTCACTCACCTTCACTTCAATAATTTGGCTATCAAGGAGCAGGAAAAGAGCTTTTGGCTTTGTGCCAGCGGTCTCCCAGCCACTCGCCTACTTTCTGTTGAGATAATGGAAGTGTCCATAATGAGATCACTTATTGTCGTTGAACTGTTTGATGCATTAGAAAAACAGAAACACCTATAAGCATGTAAGATTGAATTGAAATCTAATGAGACATGAACTTTAACTGCTTTTCTTACCCTGCAGTTTTTCATTTGTGTTTTCTTGCACTTAATTCTGGTGCTGTGGTCTTGGCCTACTATGGGACACATAATATTGGACTTGAGTAACACCATCAGTATGGTACTTTTAATGTTTCCGTGAAATCAAAGAAGTTCTGCTAGATATATAAAGCCACTCAGAAAATCAATAAGGAAAATTGCTAACTAGTTTGATTCAGAACATTTTAATGAAATCTTTAATTCAAAAATATGTAACATTTTGCAAATTTAGCCCAGAAGGTTTATTGCCAATTAAAACAACATATAGCCTAATGTGTATTTATCACAAATCCAAAAAAAGCTGGTATTAAGAGCAAAGTGAAATAAAACATCTGATTCTCAATCCCTAGAGCTATTAAAAATCCTAAGGAACGAGGAAGAATAGTGTGGAAGTGAAAGAGAGTCACACATTTAAAATAGAAAGGAAAGCTCAGTAATTAGAAGACCTCAGATAAACTTTATGTTTTCCTTAAATTACATTTTCATAGCTCGTTTCTTGTCCAACAACTGTTTTATGCCATACTAAATCCTCTGACTTTGATAGTATGATTCCAGGTTACAACCTCTCTGTAGTCTTGCACTGAACCATTTGATTATTGATTAAAAGACATGCTGGAGTGCCTGGATGGAGGAAATGATTGTGTGGAGGAAGGAGCACAGAGATCTGTCCTCCAGTTGTCAGCAACACTCTCAAATGAAAGACCACTAAGCAAGTCTGCTCACAAGCTAAAACCATAACACACAGTTACTGTGGATCAGCACAAGTATTTGAATGTATTGAACTGAGGCATGATCTTTGTCAATTGCTGAAGTCCTTGTAGTTCATATTTATTCCTCTTAACTTCCTGGTTTAGTTTTTTTTGTTTTGTGGGTTTGTTTGTTTGTTTGTTTTGGGTTTTGTTTGTTTGGTTGGTTGGTTTTTTGATTTTTCCTTGAATACATGTACTTCTCCTGTGAGGGCCCTGAAGTGATGCAAAAAAATCCCGTACAGATCTACTGAGAATGGAACAGCAGCTTGTAGTGACATAGGGAACGTAACTGGTTCTGTAGTACTTCCCTCCACTTCATGAACACCGCTCTTCATCTGCCAGCAATGGCTAGCAATTACATAATGCTCTTAACTTTAGAACAATTAGGTAATTAACCAAAGGTAAAGATGGATTAGAAAGTGGACTGGAACCATAAAATAAGTTTAGTATTTGCATAGCAAATGCAATCCTAAAAGCCTTGGAAGCACCAAGCCTTCAAACAATTACACAGCTACCTGTAGCTCTAAGGAAATATTTGTGTTGTCTTTATGCTGTCCTGTTTTTTTTTCTCTAAATCGGTTGACTCAAATGAAATAATTCAACTGACACCTTGGTATTTCAAAAGGTCATTTCTGCACCTACTAAATCTGTGATGCCATCTCGTTTGACTTTTATACAAGCACCTCTATGTTTTTCCTCTTGCTGTCTGTTGGGAGGATATTTCTGTAAATGACTGGAAAACATTTTTTTTTTCCTTTTCAAAATTCCTCCTTCACTTTCTTACCCCATGGAGTTCTTAGAAAACAAACAAACAAACAAAAAACAACCCAAGTCTCCTGGTATGCCAAGATCAGCCACATCTCATTGTTTTCTCTTTGTTCCTTGTCTGTCTACATTCATCTTTTGTTTCAGGTCTTATATTTAGATTGTGAGCTCTCTGAGACAGTGACTGTCTTTTTTTGATCCATGTTCAGTGCCGAGTGTTAAAGTAGTGCAAATAAATAACACTAACGATGTACTGCTAAAGTATATCAGGATACTGTACTGCTGTGCTCAGCTAATCTGGCTAGTGCGTCGGGAGGTGCAGTCATCATTGCCTGTCACTGCCTTTCATTTTAGCACCCACGGAATTCCTGAAGTTTCGTATCAAATCATTAGTTTGCAATTAGTATGCTATTCTGAGTTAAAAAAATCTTTAGTTCTTAATGCCCAATGGAGATGAAAACAGGTTGCAAACAGCTGTATAAAATGACCAGAGCTGGTAATTCCCTTTTCTAACAATGTCAAATTTTCATAAACAAATTCACCTTTTTTTTTTTCCTTTTCTTTTTAGGAGAAAAATCTACATTGTAAGAAACTTCTGGGAAAAAAAAATTACATTACATTTAGCAATGTAATTCTGATCTTTTTCAAAGAAAGCTCTAACATGATTTTGAAATACTCTTTCATTTTAAATTAATTAAATTATAGCAACACCCTTTGAAAGAAAGACAAAGACATGCAGAGAGTACCTGCTAGTTAAATTAATTTTACCACAATGAATTTTAGGTAAATTATTCAGGTGCTGGTATTTGGTTCTGGTTTGGAAGCTTAAACGTAATCACGTGGCAAGGAGATAATTTCCCACTTGTGTTTAGGATTATTAATTTTAAAAACATCATTCTTGACTCAAACCCTTGTTTTAATTCTGTCTGTTGCATCAGTGGCTATTTCCATATTATGTTCTGCATGATTTTTTATAAAGCAAAGCCTAAATACAGAAATACTGTATTTTTGTTCTGTGATTTTAATTTAATGTGTCGCTATTTAACTTTGTTAGCTGTATTATTTATAAATTTAAGATAAATAGATTTTTATACCGCTATAGCTTGCTATGGTTCTGCTCATAATAATACATATAAGTTTTATTAACAGTTCTTAGTGTGAAAATTCTCCTTACCATTGTAGAAAATAATTTTTTTCCAGCTATGTTCTTATATTTCCACACTTGTTCCTCAGTAGAAAAAAAGTGATTTTCAGTTGCTTTTAACTAATATCTGTAGGGTTTTGCAGGCAATACAAAATTTTCTGTTGGTTTTAAAGAGCTTTTGGACGGACTTTGACGTGAGAAAAATGCAAATCACCTGGTCTATGAGGATTTTAGAAATAGAGATTGTTTTCCAATGTATTTTTCCCAATGTGTTCATCACTAACCCATTTTACTGTATCCACATATTTATTTATTTATTTTCTGTAACTGCTCAGAATTTTTCTGTTTTGTTTTGGGTGTTTTTTTTCCCCCCTGAAGAGGTATAGAACAGAGAATTCAATATTTTAACCATTCTGTATAATCTTCTCCCCTTACTTCATTCATGAAGAGACCCATTTTCTTCTTAATACCTCTTTTCACACTGATATCTCCATAAGTCTTTCCTGTATTAGAAAGAAATAAGACTACCATAGAAAAGCACCAAGAGATGTGGGAGTAATACAGATGAGACAACTGAAATGAACTGCGATTACAACAAGGTTAGCTGTCATTGTCTTACACTATTATTTTTAACCCCTATCTGGTTGAGAACTCAGTGAGAAAAGGATATTTGCCAAATTTCAGACCTGCTTCTTTGTGGACAATCTCCGAAATAGAACATCTTTATTCTTTGACATTTAACTTCTGAACTCTGTTGAATATAGAATTTTAAAATCAACACTCAAAATACTACAGTCTCTAAAGCCAATACAAGTTTTGGTTCCTATCTAATTACAGCACTAGATCTTCAGAGGATTTCTAAATAGTTCAACGAGAAGAATTTACCATGAAAATTTTACAATTCGCACCGTGTCCACTATTCTGCAGTCTCACATTGTCAGTAAATTTCTGGTCTGTTTAGTTAGCAAGGCACTTTAAACCATAACTGATCCTATGCTGTAGAATATCACATAACAGAAAAGGTTTATTACTACAGATTATTTTATAATTTTTTGGTTTTACAAAATTTAAAATTTTTGGAGTGAAAAGAGGAGATTGGTGATTGGTTATTACTATTATTGTTGTTGTTGTTGTTATTGTTATTATTATTATTGTTGTTATTATTGTTATTATTATTATCTGTCAGGGAAATGTTATACTTACTGAGCCTTGATCAAACCTGACTTTCCAGATGAAGCAGAGGTCTCACACTTCCACGCATGTCAGGTATCAGATGAGTGGTCTGAAAAGGAAGAAACAACTGAGTGTGGATGTCCATCTGGATTATATTTCTGATGAATCCTGGTCAGATGCATGTTCCATATCTTTGTGAGTCAGAGCTCAGTTTCAGAGTCACAGAGTCACAGATTCACAAATGCACAGGGGTTGGAAGGGACCTCTGGAGATCATCTAGTTTAACCCCCCTGCTTGAGCAGGATCACCTAAAGCATGTAGCACAGGAATGCGTCCAGGCAGGTCTTGAATATCTCCAGAGAAGGAGAATCCACAACCTCTCTGGGCAGCCTGTTCCAGTGCTTTGTCACCCTCTAAGTGAAGACTTTTTTCCTCACAATGAGAGGGATCTTCCTGTGTTCCAGTTTGTGCCCATTGCCCCTTGTCCTGCCACTAGGCATCACTGAGAAGAGTCTGGCCCCTTCCTCTAGACATTCACCCTTTAGATATTTGTAAGCGTTGATGAGTTCCCCTCTCAGTCTTCCCTTCTCTAGGCTAAACAGACCCAGCTCTCTCAGCCTTTCCTCATATGGAAGATGTTCAAGTCCTCTAATCATTCTGGTAGCCCTTCGCTGGACTCTCTCCAGTAGTTCCCTGTCTTTCTTCAACTGGGAAGCCCAGAACTGGACCCAGGACTCCAGATGTGGCCTCACCAGCACCGAGTAGAGGGGGAGAATAACGTCCTTCAACCTGCTGACCATGCTCTTTTTGATGCACCCCAGGATGCCATTGGCCTTCTTGGCCACGAGGGCATGCTGCTGGCTCATGAAGAGCTTGTCATTGAACAGGACTCCCAGGTCCTTCTCTGCAGCACTGCTTCCCTGCAGGTCAAACCCTAAACTGTACTAGTGCCTGGGGTTATTCTTCCCCAGGTGCGGGACCCTACACTTGCCCTTGTTGAATTTCATTGGGTTCCTCTCTGCCCAAGTCTCTAGTCTGTCCAGATCTCACTGAACAGAAGCACAGCCTTCCAGTATGTCAGTTACTCCTCCCAGCTTGGTATCATCAGCAGACTTGCTGAGGGTACAGTCTGTTCCCTCATCCAGGTCATTGATGAACGTATTGAATAAGATCAGACCAAGCACTGACCCCTGGCACACAACTAGATACAGGCCTCCAACTCGACTCTGCGCCACTTATCACAACCCTCTGGGCTCTGCCATTCAGCCAGTTCTCTACCCATCTCACTGCCCACTCATCCAACCCACATTTCCTAAGCTTGTTAACGAGAATGTTATGAGAGACAGAGTCAAAAGCCTTGCTGAAGTCAAAGTAGACAACATCCACTGCTCTCCCTACATTCACTCAGCTGGTCGTGCTATCTTAGAAGGTTATCAGATTTGCTTTTGCTAACCTACTATATAAACATACCTTGGTCCCAAGCTTAGACATTTCTCATTCCTCTTGCGTCTCAGTAGAGATACTGCTTACCACCTTGGGTTTACAATGACTCCTTGACAAATTGCCTGCAAGTTGCACAGCGCAGTGTTGAACCTAGCATCACCTTGTAAATCTGGAACAAACAGATTTGCCACTTTTTTTACTAGGATGAATCCTGGGACTGCCAGTGGATGAGATTCTTACCTCATTGTCTGTTAGAAGTCAAATGCATTCTGAATGTTATCTTTTTTGTGAGGTGTCACTGCTTAGCGATGGATGAGCTTTAAAAGGTCTTGTCACACTCTTGGGATATGTTTGGCAGCTCTCCTCAAATTATTCTTAACAGTAAAAAGACATTAAAGTAAAATGCAAACTTTATTAAGTCAATTCTTTTATTTGGAAACATAATAAGAAATGAAATAATAACACACTTTTATGTAACTTATTCTCATTTAGCTTAAAGACTATTTCCACATTCCAATCAGACTGAAGGCTCTGAAGCCTGGGTAATTCTTCAGGCGATTTCCACAGATCACACATCTGTGACCCTGGCCTTTAGAAAGGCCAATCCTTAAGCTTTGCTTTCCTCAAATAGGATCATAACTTTTAGTAAAGCTGCCAATCTTTTTTCAACTAAAATAAATTCCCCTATATCCACTTCCTAAAAACCATCCATCCTCAAAACTCAGTCAATTAGAGCATCTCTTCTGTGCTAGCAGAATCCTTCCTAAAACTGGATTTATTTTTGTTAGAAAAAGATTTCCTTGGATGTCTCCCTGTGATCTGCCTACTGGGTGGACTCAACTACCCTCAGTGTCTAGTAGACTACAAGCATATCTGACCCCCAGTGAGAGCAGGAAATACTGCTTGGCCTGAGTATAAAAAGATCACTTACTACCACAAAAGAAATTCATCCTACTGAATGATTTGAACTTTATTAATTGACGACCTAAGTTCATAACATTTGGTAGAGTGTACCATGGCAAATATGTTTTGTACAAACATATAGTGAAGACAATACACAATACAAATGAGGGAAGTTTAATGAAACCAGAACTGCAGAGACACTCTAGATTTCAGTCCAGATACCCTTGGCCATTTAATAGTCACTTGTGTAGCCCAAGCTCATTACATATATTTGCTCAAGGAGGAAATTTCCAAAGGAAATTTCATTAATTTTTTTAGCAGACATTGAGCTGAACAGAATGGCTCTCCACCTGGCAGAGCCATTTACAAAGTAAAGTTGGTCCTAGGTCTCTGCTTCTGTAAACCCCCTGATTCTTCAGCAGATAAACACAGGTGCCGTGAATCTGATTCTCAGTTTCAGGTCCTAAGCCTCATTAAGGAGCAATATTTGGAAAATTAGACACAACCATGGAAAAAAAATATTTTAACTACCAGTATAATAAATAACTCCTCTCCCAAAATTGTTATCCAACTGGCCACATTCTGCCTATTTAGAAGTCGTATCATAGATATAAATTTTAATATAATACTTATTTTAGAATCGGTTAAAAGACCAAAGCTTTGAATGAAAATGTTATACATTGTCTTTATAAAGTATCTGTAAAGAAGAATTGACTGTGGTAATTTGTAAGAGTTAAGAGCATGAAACTATGGTTTAGCTGGTATATGAGATGGCATTTTGGAAAGAAGCTATGAACATGGTACTTGTCAATGAACAGTTGATCTTGCGAACTCCAACAAGGTGTTGTGACAGATGATGCACATTTCTGTTGTGTTGCTTTTTGGTGGATCATAATAGTGTCACGTCATTTTGTCTTGGCTTTGCTGTGTGGTAAGCATTCTTCTATTTATATTTTGTCTTGTTTGCATGATGAATAAACTTAATGTCAACACTACTATAGACCCAGTCTATACTTGAGCCCTACCAAACCAAACCAATCTGTCTGCATGATCAGGCCCAGAAGGTCGTGTTCAGTGGCACAAAGTCCAGGTAAAGATCAGTCAGTCATTAGTGACGTGTTCCAGGGGATGATCCTGGGACTAATACTGGTCAACATCTCCATTAATGGCCTGGACAATGGGATGGGCTACACCCTCAGCATATCTGCAGATGATACAAAACTGGGAGGAGTGGATAATACATTAGATGGGTGCACTACCATACAGAGGCACCATGAAAGGCTGGCGAAATGGGCTAGCAAAAACCTTGTGATTTTGACTGGGGGCAAATGCAAAGTCCTGCACCTACAGAGGAATAATCCCAGGCAACAGTACATACTGGGATACACATGACCCTGTGACTCTGTGAAGCTCTATTTTAATAGAGTGAGGGAATTTAACAGATTAATTAACTTTTTCAGTATAAACCAGAGATGGGGGTCATCAGGTCATTATTAATCATGAAGGAAGTCCAGATACAGGGACTATTAAGTTTATTTGGGAGTGAAAACATGTTTGGAACACATGTTGCTGGAAGTGATGGAGGGTAATGTTTCAGAAGGTACCAAATGGGTAGCTTTCCCAAATGGGAAATAAATAGTATCTAGAAACTGGAGTGTGTGATTATTTTTATTTCCTGTTGTTGTTGTTTTATATTGTATTATTATTATTATTATTATTATTATTATTATTATTATTATTATTATTATTATTATTATTATTGTTGCTGTTGCTGTTGCTGTTGCTGGTATAATCCTCTGTCAAGTAGTGCAGCCTGCAGAACTTCCCCTTACTCCCCACATTTTGTTTAAAACCATTGTCTAGGCACTAGTTATTGATGAATAAAACACTGCGAAGCTTTTCTGGACCAAAAGGAGGTTACAAAGTATAAGAAAACTGAGCAGTTTATATTCCTCATTTTTTCTGCTGTTATAGCAGGTTTTAATCATCGTAATATTTTTAGTACCCGCAAGGCAAGACAGGGCAAAGGAACTGCCTGCGATATAGTCTGTGGGGTAGATGTGATTCAGCTGGGCATAGTCTGTCCTGACAGAGGGTCATGTCTAGCTACTGTACCCTGAGATAATGTTAACTGAACGTTAACCACTTTTCTAGCACTGATATATCAAATGACCTTCACAGTACAAACAAAAAAAGATATTAGCATGGCTTAAAGAATTTGCAGTCTGGTGTTTCACATGATAAGAAACAAAACTCATAAGAAAGAGAGAACAAGTCTCTGAGGATAGAAGAGGGCAGACTAACCAGCATAAATAAACTAATGTTTCTGCAGCTTGTGGGCATGGCTGGCTGTAAGACGTAGGATTTCTACAAAATACTGAGTTGTCCTGAAAAGAAGTGCAACATTCCTGGACTTTGTGCTCTTGGCTGGTCTACAAAACAATAATTCTTTCTGAGGAAGTGTTATTTCTGAGAACCTAATGCAGCATTTTCTCCTCAGCTTGAGTCAGTAGCTACCTACCCTCTATTGCCCCTCATTCAAGGCATTAGTTAAACCTTTTTCTTGAATCTTGAACAAAGGGTTTTAGATGACCTGGCTCAGAATTCAACACCTTTCATACACCACTGTGTCATCTAATGTATTTCTAAAAAATGAAATACCATGTGGGGCTTGTTTTAAAAAAATAAGACAAGGTAAATAGGACAAATCCAGTGATGAGAAGTCAATATATAAGCCAAGATAAAAGGATGAGTTAATAGTAGGAAACATCTGTGTGGAAAATGGAGGGTTTGGTGATTAAAGGTCAGAGCAGACACATACTATAGGGGTTTAGAGGGTAAAAAACCTAATTAGTGGAATGGTTTAAGAGGTCAAGTGCAAAAGCAAAATAGTAGTGTTGAATATATGAACAAGGACTAAAACAGGAAGGTAGTTATGCTGTTGATTCCAATACTTTTAAATATATGTATCTGAAACAGATTTGGCACATACAGAAAGGTGCTCTGTGAAGTCAAAAACTCCTTTTAAATAGGTAAGATGTTGAACTAGGACCTCAACCTGTATAAACCTTACCTGGGGAAGACAAAACAGGGATACAGACCTTCTCCAGATAAGGTTGTTTTATATTTTGTATTTTCAGTCACAAAAAAAAAAAAAAGCAGAGATGTAAGAGGTCTGAGAAAATAGTTTGATATTTTTTATTTGTTGTGAGGCTCAAAACTGACTGAAGTTTTGAAATATCTCTTTGGTTCTTACAGTATTCAACTCTACTGCGAAGTGATTGTACATGTGCACTTTTTCTACTTCTTTGGTGTGGCAGGATGTGGTAGAAGCATATGATTATTTCTGAAGAGTTGCAGCAAGGCAGAAATTCTTAACATTAACAGTTGTAAAAAAACCCAGTGCTATTGAGGATGGCTAAAGAACTGGACACGGTATTTACAGAGGCACCGAGGACAGCTATCAAATACCATTACCCTTTTTATCTCCATGATTATTCTTTTCAAATGTAAGAATACAGGAACTGTGATGTTTGGAAAGAAAGACAGAAAAAAATTTATTTGCCTTTACGATGTTGAAACTGTAAAATATTTATATCTCTTCACATACACTCTAAACAGTTACTAACGCACTATACTGGTTTATTGTCTTCATTCAGAAATAGTTATGGGCAATGCTATTTTCAAAGAGTTGAAGAACTTGCAGGCTAAATGCAATTGTCGGCTGAAGCTTGGAGAAAGAAATAAAAGCATGAAAAATAGGAGAGAGATAACGCAGAGCTGGTTAAGAATACTTTGGTGTGTACCAGAAAAGCTACAGTCACTCTTGAGAAAGAAGGCCACACTGGTTACAAATGACGGTGACTTAGAATGTAAAAGAGAGCAGCTACACGTGACAAAATGGTAAAAAATTGTAATAAATATTTTTCTCAAGCTAGGTGTTATAAAAGATTGGTATGGAATGCCAAGGAACACAGGACTAACCTATGTATATTGAAACCAGTAAAAACAGGAGATACTTCTCAGTGGAAAAAAAGATAGTTAAAGAAAATAGGATATTACGTTTTGTAATTTTGGAGAAAAATGATAGAATTATCACTAAGTGACTGGATATTCAATAAATATATTGGTTCTGTTTGGGGAATATGTATGTATCTGAATCATGTCACATGAAGATTTGATGAAAGCAATGAAAGGGTGATTAGCTTTTCTAAAGATATACACTTAAAAGCATTGCCATGTAATTTACGACTAAGAAGTTTAAAGTATATGGCTACGGAACTCTCTGGGTTGTTAATGTTGATTTTTCAGTAAGCCCTGAAATGCTGGAAAAACTCCAAGGTTCTGGAAGAAGCTAATGTTTCACCATTTATTTTAAAGAGGGAAAATTGGTCAGCTTTTCACAGTTATAGGCTTGTCGTTGCAATATCAGTCATGGGCAAAACAGTGATATGTCTGACATGCAAATGAATTCCTAAAAAGTTAAAGGAACCAATATAACTAATGACAATCTGGAAAATACTTAAGGAAAAATCTTTGGAGTAGTATGCTTGGTAGATAAAGCAAGCACAATTGATTTCTTCTGTACAGATTTCTCCAAGGCATTTGACTTGATACTGGAGTACATGTTTAAGAAGAAATTAGGATGATATAAGAACAACCTGCACAAGTTCAGCAAAACAGAAACCAGCTAATTCCGAGGTTTCACTGCAGGAATTACTGTCCATCTAGTGATCTGTTTTAGGATTCTGTTCCTGGCATGTGGCTCTTACTGTTATCAATGACTTACAAGAATACATTAAATAATTACAACTAATATTTACAGTAAATCTCAAATGGTCAAATTATTAAATCTGTTTTTCATTGCAATAAAATTAAACGATAAAATAACACACAAAAAAAATAAAATTCATTTTGATTGTTGCAACTAACCTTCAAGAAATTCAAGGATAAATGCAATGCTTGCAGAAAACCATATTTTTTTGCATCATTTTGGTAAAAAGTTATTGTTAGGAGTTAAAGACAGTTTAGCACAAGTAAAGATTGGCTATATGCTCTCAGATTTTGACCGAAATGTGAGGAATCCCACATTCTGTTTGTAATGTATGAATCAAACAAGACCTTTAAAAAGTGCTGCTATTCACCTAGTCGCAAATCTTCAAATAATTTTAGGAATGTTTAACCCAATGGTTTCTTTTCACATCAACCAAGTTATTGCCTATTATGTGGTAGTGAGGCAAAAAAGCAAAACAACCCAACCAAAAAGTTATATCCAGCGTGTTTTGTCTTCTGGGATAGATTTATATATACTTGAACTAAAAATATTTTTGTAGTATAACGGTAGTTCCTCACTGAACTGTAAATGTGTTTTCTTATGCTCTAATGAAGCAGTTAATCAAGTCTGTTTACTCATCTACAAAACATATATTCCTTATATCAGCAAGTAGTTTTGTATACATCAATGCCTGTATTTCACATTCCATGAATAGTTACTGACGCAAACAAAGAATACTATGGTGGTGGTTTTTTGTATTACAGGCAATTCAAATGCCGAAGAACAGGACCTGAGTGCTAAGGAGAGTTCACATTTCTAAGAAAGAATGTGTTAGATCCCTTCTTTTCAGTATGCAAATTTGAAAACAACCTCTCAATTTATTTCACTACAACTGGATTTTAGGCATAACTTAGCTCTTGTTTTTTAAATTTCATAGAATCAGCTACTGTAAATTTCAAGCTGAGAAGTTGAGATGGGATGAGAAGTGGAGAGTCAAGAAATTTTTCCTGTGAATATAGTCCCATCCTGAGTATTGCTACGATTTTAATGTCCTCCACCACCTGCGATATTTACTTCAAGTCAAAGACTTCATGTATTTTGCATGTAAAAAGTTAACAAAGAACTACTTTTCAATGTATGGCTCCATCTAAATCTAGTCTGAAACTTTTTTCTATCAGGAAAGAGCACAAACAAAACAAATTATGGGTAGGGTCCTCATTGCCCTGTTATGTTCTTGTAAACACCAATAACCGACACTCATAACACTTACAGTCACTTTAACAGTTTTGAAAACAGTGTACCAAGCAAGAGGGATCCTTGTCACAACAGAACATGACCACATATGCAAGAATATGAGTAGAAGACACATTGAATCCAACGTGTGCAGCACACAACAAAATCAAATGTGAATATTCAGGCAGGCAGTGACATAGCAAAGAAAGCTGGTGGAAATTTCATTTGTCTTAGATCTAACTTGGGGAAGAAAACAGAGAATCTGATTGACTTGAATGTGAACTAATTTAGGGACAAACTGACATCTAAATAGCAATGTGAAAAAAATGCAATACCAGGACAAATATGCCAAGGTAAGATGCTCGAGATGGTACTTCCATAAGCCTTGTTGATTGCCATGATCTGGATTACTAGTTGAAGTTATAGAACATGTTGTTTATGTACAGACAAGCCTCTGCTTGCATAAATGGGAGTGCAGACTAGCTGTTGCTAGCAACAGACATCAGCTAAGTAGGATGTGATTCAAGGTCCATTTTAGTACAGATAATCTACCAATTCATAAAAAGAGAGTTCTGGTAAAATATTTTTGCTGTAAAGATATACAGAAAGCAAAAAATATTTTGAAATTAAGCTATTTCAAGAAACAAAAGTACTATATAGGTTTTCTAGTATTTCTTTCTCTAAAGATACCTTTCTTTACTATGGATTAGCGCTGAGCACGATGGGTATGAGATATGTGCTATAGCACATCATATTTGTAGTGGAGTGGTATTTGAATTCTGCAGTACCATTGTGAAAGGGAGCTGGTTGTCAAACTGTATTGCTTGAGTCTTGGTAGTTCACACATTACTTTACAGTTCCTGGATGATACCTTGCAGATTTTACCTTGCTCAGTCTGAACAGCTGCCTTTTATTTTTAATGCTCTGCAGATGTATCTGTTATAATATAGAAAATATTTGGTGTCTTGTAAATAAGCAAGCACTGAAAACCGCTGTGAAAAAATTGTGCTGGCTTTGGCTGGGACAGTTGTCTTCACAGGAGCTGGTATGGGGCTGTGTTTTGGATTTGTGATGAAAGCAGTGTTAATAACACAAAGATATTTCCATTACTGCTGATCAGTGCTTACACAGAGCCAAGGCCTTTTCTGCTTCTTACATTGCCCCACTGGCGAGTAGGCTGGGGGTGTACAAGGAGTTGGAAGGGGAAACAGCTGGAACAGCTGACCCCAGCTGACCAAAGGGATATTCCATATCATGTGATGTCATACTCAGGAATGAAAACTGGGAGAAGAATGAGGAAGGGGGGGACATTCAGAGTGGTGGCATTTGTCTTCCCAGGTAACCATTATATGTGATGGAGTCCTGCTTTCCTGGAGATGGCTGAACACCTGCCTGCCATGGGAAGTGGGGAATGAATTCCTTGGTTTGCTTTGTTTGCATGTGCATCTTTTGCTTTACCTATTAAACTGTCTTTATCTCAACCCACAAGTTTCCGTACTTTTATCCTTATCATTCTTTCCCCCATCACACTGAGGACCATGAACGAGCGGCTGTGTGGAGCTTAGTTGCCAGCTGGGGATAAACCACGACAAAAAAAATATGCAACCAAAATTAGAATTTCTGCTCCAAAGGTGCACTGAAATGCACGCATGAACACATCTGAAGGTACACTGGAAGGTTATGACAGAGGGTGTGTAGAGGTATTGTCAGTGGTGGCTGTTGAAACTGGGGAAAGGCTTTTTGGGTGCTGGAAGACACTATTGGGTGTAAAATCATAGAATCGCAGAATCATTTTGGTTGGAAAAGGCCTTTCAGATCATCGAGTCCAACTGTTAACCTAACAATGCCAAGTCCACCACTAAACCATGTCCCTAAACACCACATCTACATGTCTTTTAAATACCTCCAGGGATGGTCACTCCACCATTTGCCTGGACAGCCTCTTCCAATGCTTGATAACTCAGTGAACAACTTTTTCCTAATATCCAATTTAAAAGTTTAATTTAACAAACTTACAGAAGAATTCTGTAGGAAAACATCTTCCACAGAAACAAATGTCTGCCAATATATCACCTCTATATTGCACGCCCAACCTACTCATGTGATATTGTGTTACCAGTGAGCTCTTGATTTGATATGAGACAGAGCAGATAAATTTGTGACAGAAGCATTTCTATCACACTCTGTGATATGAGGAGCAGGAGGCTCCAGATTTATCTGCACTTGATGTTTTTCCTCTAGCATGCTGACACTCTTGGTGACAGAATGCTCACACAACAACGGTGTAGAAAATCTGATTGAAAATTGACTCATTTGTCATAATTTTTACCCATCAAAGCATGTAACTTGTTAATGCTTAAATTTTCCCCTACGTATATCTGGCTGACCACCTGGACAGTATTATCCAAGAGGATGTGGGGAAAAAAAAGATATATTCCTTTTTTGTTTTCAGACTGAATTGTTAGTGTAAAATTTGGCTGCAAGTCCTGTTCCTGGAACCTCACCAAATGTTACTACAAAACATTTTGACACTGGTATAAATTACTCACAGGATGCACAGTCTGTGTTCTCATGATGACTGTCACTTCACAGCAAAAGAGGAAGGATAGAGGCTTTGGCTGTGGATGAGAGCAGTCCTCTCCCCTTCTCTGTCCCTTTGGTGAAACATATAGGTTGCCTGGCTCTGAAGGGGAAATGGCAAAGGATTCATAAATGGGAAAAAACAGACCTGGAGACTATGATACAGGCCCTGACACTAAAGGAAGATTACATACAGACACAAAAAATGTATATATTTTGAAATGCTTTTGAAAAAAATTCATTTTTCTTTTACATATACATTTATATTTTAGAAAAAAATATGTTTGCTCCTACTAGCACTTTGCCAGAAAGGTCTCTAGTGATCTTTCTTTTTGTTTAAGACAAATTTAAGAAAAAAAATTAGAAAGGCAAGCTGTTATTTTTCTCTCAACTTCCTTTGCAGAGAATCAGGGAGACTACAGTCCCCTGACTGAAGCTGTTACAATTATTCACTGAAAGTAATAGCCACTGCAGAGTTACAACTTGATTGCCATTTAGAAATATCACTGAGTAAAGCCAGTACGGCGAAACCAACCAAAGCAGGGACTGGCATTAACCATTTGCCATTTGTTCTTTTTTCTACCTTGTCCCAAGGAAGAGGTAATTTGCCACTAGCTTGGTGGGGCTTTTGAAAGTAAGAAATGGATGGTAGTTTGGAGCACTGAATAAAGCTTGATTTGTGTTCATTTCATACTACGTAAATAATTCCTGAAGCTTCCCAAAGCTAAGGAATAAAGAGCACTTTTCCAAACTTATTCTCAACTTCTCTGTGTCACAGTATCAGACAGCCTAAACCACTCAAGTAATTTTTAAGTCCCAGTTCCCTTCTAATAGTCAGTGAAATCATTCTTGACTTGCTCCTATGAGCTGCAGGAGCATTACCATCATTTATATCTCATTTTCTTGCGTATCACAGTGTTACTCACAATACAAGGATCTACTCCTAAGCCACAGAAATAACTTTCTCTTTAATTGCAGCAAATGATGTGAAGACTGCGTTTCAAGTTTTTGATCCCTATAGGACTCCATCTCATGTTGTGAATCCAATCTCTGATTTATATCTGCATTCTCTGCTAATCATTCTGAATAATTTTCTTAGCGATCAATCCCCTGAAGAAGAATGAGGCACCAGAGAGTTCAAACATGGATGTGACTCTGTCATTGCTTACACTATGTCGTGCCTGATGACTAGATGAAAATGTGCTATCATTTAAAAAGCCATTTTTTTTTTTCCCAAAACTTTTATGATTGCTTCCGCTCCTGTCTTTTGTGAAGCTCAGAGAAGTTAAAGGACAATCAGTTAGCTGCAGGCGTCTACTAAGAGTATTATGTCACCATAAAAGGCCAGCTAACCCAAACCCAAACCCAAAAATCAAATAGAGAAATCCTGAAAGTTTTCATTGTGTTTTTTCACTCTTGTTTCTACCTGAGTAACTGCTTCAGGCTCAGGTAGCTTAACATCTAAATGGCCACAGTAAGAGTTACTCAAGAAAATTATTTACATGTAGCTGTCTTGTTAGGTGAGATAAAAGGACAAGATACTCAGGTAGTGTTAATCAGTAAAACTTCCAGTTTTGCTGATGAAATCCTGTAATAATTTGCAGGTATGGCTGTTTGGTTGTTTTTTGCTGTTGATAGTGGTCTTTGCAAAAACAAGCAAGCCAACACATTGTAAATGGTAGTAGGTACCACACACCCTAATATATCCAATCCAGATCTTTTAAATCAAGACAGAAAGAACTGATGAGTTCAGCTTCTATTTATCACTAAAGGTGACCTCCATATCACCTAATATAGATAATATAGCTGTCTATCCTTACCTGTCTAAAAGCTGTCAAGCCTAGTCATCAAACCTCACTGTAGGGAATGGAAAAGAGTGGCTTCATCCATAGGGTGATCCATCTTAGCCTAAGGCAAATGTATAAGGTAGAACCATAGAATAACGTAACATAGAAGATAAGTGAGATGCATCATTCTCTGGACAAACATCTCTTCTTTTTAACAATAAAGGTCATGGAGACAATCTGGCTGGACTTGACCCATAGACAGATACTATTAGATGAGAGAAATCTTACCTGGCTCTGGGGCACTTGGGAAATCATATTACTTTCCTGAGGTCATTTGCACACCCATAAAATGGGGCATATAATGTATCCTTACATCAAAAATATGCGACAAAATTTGATTCATGGCAACTGTTTATGACCCTTGAGTAAAAGGCAGCATAAGGATTGTACAACATATTTCTCTAAGGGCAAAAAGTGCAAATTCAATAAATTTATGTTATCACCTTATTGTAAATACCCAGGCCTTGCACACAGCATCCTACCTTGAGCCTTGTAAACAGCTCTCAGAAAGCTGAAAAGATACACAGAAAATGTGCACAGTTAAATGAGTTTGGTGATTGTCAAGCTATTTCTATTAGACTGTAATAGGCTTGGCATCCAGGTCGTGCTTTGCTCAGAAAAGAATGAGAAAGAGCTTTAAATGCACTTTTCATCTCAGTAGGATGACCGCATATGAATGCCAAATAGAGCCAAAGAGAGCTGTTAATCAGAGATTAAACTCCAACAAACAAATTTCTTGCCAATAAATTCTGTGGTCATCTACTGTGATGTGTTCAATAGGATCAGGTTTTGAATTAAAAATCAGTCCTTTCCTGTTCTATCTCTTTTAGCAGAATGCTGACTTACGCAGGGTTAGAAATTGTTCAAGAGATTAGGGAAAAAAAAATGGGTAAACTCCGAACTCCAGATATCAGTTTGTTCTCTTTTCGTGAAGTACCTAAGGATGAGTGGGATTATGGAGACTGTAGAGTGGGGAAGGGTCCATCTGAAAAATATAAGTGAAGGAGGAATTTGCTTGAATCCTGCTTGAAGTCTCACTTTCTACCTAAATATTTGCCTATTTACTTCAAAAGGCAGAGAAAACAGACCAGTCTTCCCTGATCTTTATTACCCTATATCATCACTACTATGGACACAGCAAATATAGATCTTAGGAAGGGAAGGGAGGTTTTCTGCTCACTAGAAAATAGGTGAGATGAAGACAGACTGTGGCAAAGCCTGGACCAGCTGCAGCACAGAAGTCTCTCAGTAATCCTTCTGGTCGTGTTGTTCAGGAGACATTCGCTGAATGCACAGAGACTCTACAGCAGGATGTACGCAAAGCACATGTAGATTTTTAACTTACTGGTTAATACAGATAATGAACAGCCAGATGTAACGATCCTGAAGGCTAAGCTTTACGCTCACACCCCTGGAGAGACACCAGGACACACAGCTGGGAATCAGGTAGGAAGGACTGATCTTTGTCATTCCTTGGAAGAAGTCGATCCTTGCTGTTGTGGAGCTGCCATCCCAGAGTCTCTTTAGTCTCTCTCTCTTTTTTCTTTTTTCCCCTTATGGGAAATCATGTCTTTTCTTATTAGCGCTTTTTTTTCCCTCCAAAATCCTCAAGGTGTTAACTGTTAGTGTTTCAGACACTTATCTTCCATGAATTTCTCTCACATGCTTTGTCACGTCTTGTCACAATTTTCTTAGTGAAATTGAGCTAAGACCACACAGCTACACTTGATGATGGTTAGCTGAACCTCTGGGTTGAGAATTCTGTGTTACATCATCCTGAATAAAACTGTAAAATGACTGACTCTACACACATCATGTCTTAGGAGAAAATGTATGTTGTGTATAGCCCTATATGAGTCATCACCCTCGAGATTAAATGAGTCTCTTTTCATGTTTCTATCTAATTATTGTCTTGTGCTACTGAAAAGAGTTCCTAACTACGCATAAGGAGAGACCCCCCAGTATTCATTTAACCTGATGAGAAATTTCACAGGATACAGGAAACTAAACTGAATCTCTGCAAAGAAAGATAATCAATAACACACAATTTGAGCATGCTTTGTATATGCGCACTGGAGATTTGGGCTGGAGGAATCTAGGTATTCTGGAAGAGTCTTCCAGTAAGAAAGCTATTTTTTTTTATTTCTTTTTTTTTGAAGATGGATCTTAATCAATATATGCTGTGCCTGTCTGTAAGAGCATAGATCTGCACTGGTGTCCTAGGAGACTACTCTCCGGTCTTACACGATATCTAAAAAAAACCTATTAAAAAATGAACAAAGAAATACCTCACTGAGAAATACATACAAACATACATGAAAATGAATACTAAAAAGCCCCACATGTATTGATCACGACACATGTTTTGCTTGGTTTTGGAATTCTTCATTTAAGAATGATTCACATTGATTCAGGATAGTGTTTAAACATGTTTTATTTCAAGTACATGCCTAAGTGAGCTGGCAGCTCAGTGCTGAAGGCTATGCTGTGTGTTTCAGTTAAGATTATTAGCTTTCTTTCTTAGTACTTCCACAGATTTCTTTATGAAATGTAGACATAAAAACATGTCACAATAAAATTCTGTGTTTAATTTCAATGCTCTAGAAAACTCGAGTACAAACTTGTAGTTGCTAAGTCAGCCAGCATTATTTTATAGCTAAATTTGCCCTGTCCTTTCAAAGCTTCTAGAGTATCTTTTTAGCAGTCACCTGAATGAGAGATCTGTTCTGATTATGCTTGAGGGATTCCTTGGGTTACTGTAACATCAGATGTAAGACAAGCAGATGTTTAGTCTTAACCTGTGCCACTTGTGCCAGAGCTAAAATTGTACCTGTTCTAACACCATTATATTAAGACTCCACAAACATTTTACATTCTGTTTCTACTGACTGAAATAGTGTTTACTTCATGCAGCACAATTCTCAGCATCTATGAACTGGTCAGGTAATGCATATTCTTTGGAAAAATAGAATGTTCTCAAGGAATAAATGTAATACACTCATATATGATCAGTGGTCTTGTATGACTTTAGTTGCCAGCCTGTGGTGCTTTATAGCCTTCTAGCACTGATCAATCTGTTTACCTGTATCTCCTCCTTGCTGACTAAGTACTGTGTCTTTTTGTTTAACAACTAAATGCAAGGAATGCCAATGAATTCATCATTGCCTGTTTCTGGTGTCAGCATCAGCTGACTAGTTCTAGCACTGTAGCGTCTACTGGACTTGCCTGGCACACTTAACAAGGGCAAGACAGAGGTCTAGGTTATCCTTGATCCTTGTCCCTGGTCCTTGTCCCTTAGGAGAGAGTATGGCTGCTTATTATGTTAAGATGTTTTTTTGAACATATACCTTCAATTTGTCAGTGAAAGTTTTCTCTTCTAATGTAATTCTAATGCTTAGAGGCCTCCAATTGTATAATGTTGAGAGCCAGGTCTTCCTTTTAGTTTCCCAGCTGCATACTCTAATCTCGCAATATAGCCTTTTTTAAGCTAATGTTAAATTAGCTGTTTGTTCCAGTACTTAAAGGGTGGCTATAAAGAAGATGGAGACTCCCCTTTTTACAATGCGTTACTTGGAAAAGATTAAGGGTAATGGGTGCAAGTTATTCCTGGGGACATTCTGACTGGACAGTAGAGGAAAATTTTTCACAATGAGAACAATCAGCCACTGGAATAGTCTCCCCAGGGAACTGGTGGATTCCCCAGCACTGGACACTTTTAAGATTCAGCTGGACGGGGTACCGGGCCATCTTGTCTAGGTGGTGCTTTTGTCTGGATGGAGCTTTTGCCAAGAAAGTTTAAACCAGATGATCCTTTGGATCCCTTTCAACCTGATACTTTATAAAACAGAAAATAAATGAAAACAAAACAAAAACCCCAAATAGAAACAATTCCATTCTATCTACCAGCTTTTTCATTAGACTGAATAACAGAGAGTAAACTGGTGCTCACAGAGTTGAAGGTCAAATGTCCATTGGAGAATTATATTGATGAGTGCAAAAGCAGAAGGGACCATCCAAACTTTCTAATGATAGAAAGGCATGTCATGTCATAACTCCTTTTTTGACAAGCTACCCAAGCAAAGGTCACACCTTTTTGTCTCTCTGCTCCTATTCTCTGGTTTCCATGCAAACAAAATTTGAGAATGTGAGCAGAAAGAAAGAGTGGGCATCTTAAATAACACTTAGGGTATTTCCCAGAGCACAACTTTTTCACCAAAGAAGCCATAGTGTCTGACACTAAAGTTAAGTCCTTACACTGAATCACACTCATTAGGAATCTAAAAAGTCTAAAGTAGGTACCCATACTAGGTGCCTGCAGTCAGGTAGCACAAATACCCCTTTTAATCAACCCCAGCATTACAACTGACAATACTCTGACATTTGTCATGAAAGTCTTTGGAGTAAATTTCCTTTATTATTTATGAACTCAGAGGTCTGATAGAGGAGGAGAAGAATAAGAACCACATCTGTCTCATCTGTTACCACAATACTACTCAGTTGCTCAACTCACGTAGAATTATCCATGATGATATTAAACATTAGCCATCTAATGGCAGATCAACCACTTGTGATGTTAGAGCATGCAGTGATAGGATGTCAAATGTCACTCTAGCAGGTGCAGCAGCATTTGAAATGACGTTTCAGAATACTGTGTAATCCAGCCTAACTAGAAATAGATGGAAAATGGTAAATGGCTAACCCTAAAAGATCTCAGGACAGTGAATGAAGAACCCTGAGGAAACTCTGACATAAAGTTTCAGAACTGGAATTTCTTTTTGCTGGTTTCCACTGTATATGCCACATTCTTTCACAGGGAAAAATCTGATGAACAGAGAGTTGCAAAATGTTCTGATGAGTGAAGAAAATGCTTTCCAGTGAGAGTTTAGTATGCATAACTTATCAAAAGAAGATTGAACAGTGACTTGATTAAGGTATATAAAAATCTTCAGGGAAGAAAAATAGCAGATCCTAATGGGCTTTTCAATCTTTTGGAAAAAAAGATATTACAAGAATGAAAACCATTGGTAGTTAAAACTAAACCAATTCAAACGAGAAATACGAAACAGATTTTTAACTATGGGATAATTAAGCATTGGCAGGGATGGAGAGGATGAAAAACTGCAAGCAACAATGGATTTCTTTGTTTCTTTTGTCTTAAATCAAACTGGATCCAGTCTAGTAAACATACTTTAGATAAACTCATGCAACCGCACTCAAAACCATTTAACTTGGTGAAATGTTATGATCTATGTGAAATCTAGGAGATTAAAGCAGGTGATCTAAGTTTTCCTTCTGGTTTTAACTTTTGACTGATCAATGTCTAGGCAAGGGCTGGCCAACTTCAATATGTTCACATTTCCTTGCAGAAACCTGGGGCTCAGACCAATATAACTACATTTACACAGCTGTAGCTGACTTAATAAATCTTTTCAGTCTGGATCGGAGTCTGCTCTTTCCCATTTTCCAGCACCCACATCACCAAATTTGGTTGGCTTATAATCAAACCGCATACTCAGGGAAGAGATAAAACTGTTCTCTGATCCAGACCTAGCTTGCTGTGGTCTGGTTTGGTTGTTCCTCCTCTAGACCGTGGCACACACATTGCCTCTGTGTGCTTTGTTCCCATACTGCTTTTGCGAGGGGCAGAGTTCTTTCTAGTCTTTGTGTCAGATTAGGACTGCAAATGGCTTCAGAGACTTGAATTTCTCCAGCTTTGTGAACTGTGTCATCAGACAAAAATCCATTTGGCCATCATTTATTAATTTCTCTCTCTACTTAACTTTGTCTGTTTATAATTATCTTAGTAAATATTTCTTAGCCTTCATTTCATATGTATGATTCTTCCATAAACCCCTGGATTCCTGTATGAATCGCCACTTTGACAGTAACATTCGCACAGAAGAACTGGGGCCCACTGTGCTAGGTAGGATTCTGATTCAAAAGAGGTTTAAAATTTTAAATGCAGGGCAAATAAAACAGATAAAGGGGGAACTGGGAACAGAGAGATCAGGTGATGGGAAAGTATTGCCTCTTCAACCTGGTGTTCATTCTATCTGTCATCCATCTGTCTGTCTGTCTATCTATCGATTTATTTCAGATTTTCAGTGGTATTTTCAGAAGATCTAAATAGTAAGGTAAGGCTCTTCCTTCAAATGGAGTTTTGTATAATGTATTCACTAAGGGTCTAACACTGCAGTATAAGAATTCATTTTTGTAGGTTGTCAGTATGAAAATAGTAAGATTGGTGTATTTTCAGCATGTGTTGCAGGAGACACTAGGAACATTATGAATAATTTACAGCATAGAGCCCTTGGTGTATTACTCTTTGTTTGTCACTAATCTTTTTCACCTTGAGATCAACAGCACTGTTGTCACCAGCTACAGTGGGAATTAGGGACACCAGACCTTTTTCCCTCTGTGTTTCTCAGACGTATTCCTGGTGATTGTTAACATGTAAGTCAGGGAAAACAACTTTCTGCTAAATCTGAAAAGTGTCCCTTTCCGGTGTAACATCCCCTGGACATTCCTAAATGTTAGAAGTGGTAATTAGGTGTTGTACTATCTATCTCACAGACCCCCACAGACCTGAGGTAGGTGAAGGTCATCTACTCTCTCCCTGTGTCCCAGAACAGGATCAACATTATCTGTATCAGTCCTTACAGATGTGCATCTAAACAGCCCTTAGAGAGCTTCAGTGATGTGGACTGCACAGCTGCCCAGGGCAGTTGGTTTCTGTAAGTCGTGGTTTAACTCCAGCCAGCAGCTCAGCCCTACACAGCTGCTCATTCCCCACACAGCAGGATGAGGAGAGAATCAGAAGAGTGTAAGTGAGAAAACTCATGGGCTGAGATAAAGAGAGTTTAATAAGTAAAGCAAAAGTTATGTGTGGAAGCAAAGCAAACGAAGGAGTTAATTCACCACTTCCCATGGCAGGCAGGTGTTCAGCCATCCCCAGGGAAGCAGGGCTCCATCACATGTAATGGTTGCTTAGGAAGACAAACACCATCACTCTGAACACTGCCAACACCTCCCCTCCCCCCATTCCCTGTCCTTCCTTTTCTCCAAGTCCCTTATATGCTGAGCATGACGCCATATGGTATGGGGTATCCCTTTGGTCAGTTGGGGTTGGCTGTCTTGGCTGAGTCCCCTCCCAACTCCTTGTGCACCCCCAGCTTCGTTGCTGGTGGGGTGGGGTGAGGAGCCGAAAAAGCCTTGGCTCTGTGTAAGCACTGCTCAGTGCTTACTGAACTAAAACATCTCTGTACAATAAAAACATTTCTAAATTATCAACACTGTTTCCAACACAAATCCAAAAAACCCCACACTAGCCTCTATGAAGAAAACTAACTCCTCAGCTGAAACCAGGACACTGTACTTCATTGTCCTTACTGTTATAAAGTTTCTTCATATATCTATTTCAATCTTCTCCACTGTAGTTTAAACCTTTTAATTCTTGACCTATTCTCCTTGGATATGAACAACAGATTGTTCCTGCCCTGCTGCCGTAGCTGTTCTAGTAGGTGAAGGCTGTACCGTGTCTGCCTTTATTGCCAGCTAAACAGATCCAGCTATTTTATTTTCCAGATTTTTGATTCTCATCATTCTTTTTCACACCCCCTCCAGCTTTAAGCAGCAATACAAAGAAATGGATATCTCAGTTTCCATTGCACAATGCAAAATAATTGTTCTTCATCGTTACTTGGTTTATCCACCTTGCCAGTGTTTTCTTTGGCCTGAGTTCCCATTATTATGTTTTGTGCATTAATTTCTCCAATGATCTTGATTTTTCTCCAGATAATTTTGACTTAAATGAATTTTTGTCTCACAAAATAATTTGAAGCATTGTCATTAGGTGGACAGATGCTCTGAATTGACTTTGAACAATAAATTTCCTTTATTAAGTTTCCTTGACAATATTTTTTCCAGTTCTGTTTCCTGACTGAACACCCTGCTACTGAAAGTCAAGTAGCATGTTTGGCTTTTCTTCTTTTTTTTTTTTAAAGACCAAAGTAATTTCCTGTAGATAAATCTCACCTCCAGTGTGTGAGCTTTAGTTTTCTTCTGGAGAATACTGATTGATATTACACATGCTTAAAATAATCTGTATGTTAAACCTTTCATTTCTAAGGTTTCTCTTCTCTCACACATCTACCTTTAAGCTGTTAGATGAAGTCCTTAAGACATGGCCTGAAGGTTTTGAGTAGCTTCTTTGAGGCTGCAAGAATAGATCTAGAAATTTACAGTGTTTAGCACCTCATGGCTAGAGAAAATCCATAAGTGGAATAAATTCCATTGACTCAGTGAAACAACACCAATTTTAGCTGTTTAGACTGAAGCACGAAATGTTCAAAGTTTGTTGCGGGATCAAGACTTCAAAGTCGCATTCTTGTGAGATAGTGTTTTGTATTCAGTTCTACAGGGAAACTAGAAATGGATTGTGGGAAAACAGCACAGAGACTTACTTTGGGCTATGAAGCGTAATGGCTTTTTACACACAGTCCATTCAGGTGAAAAGGGGAAGGGACTATGACCTAGCAAGAAAGGTGTTCAAAGCATACTTCAAAAGGTTTGAAGTCTCCTTGTAGGGAGACTGGTTCATAGTGAGGCATTTATCAGAAACATTCCAGTTATTAAATAGATCCCATAAACTTTCTTTGTTTTTCTTTTTTTTTCCTTTAAAGTACAGTTCAGAAGAAAACTCAGTAAAACTATTATTTTTGCTCTGCTATGTGAATAATCAAGCCTTTAATGTTTATCAGCCAGGGTATGAACTCAGAACACCTAAACATTAAACTTTTGTAATGGAAATCCTTTTGTGAACATAGCTCTTAGTGTTGTTACGCTTGTCTTCCATCCCTTCCTTCAGCAGCACACAGTCTCTCTCATGGAGAGAGCCAGGCTTGCTCCTCACAATTTACTCTACTGAGCTATAAACAAGAGCCATCTTATTTGAAGACTTTGTTATCCCTACCACTGTCCTCAGATTTGAGCAAGTATTTTAACACACAAATGTTCAGTAAAACAAACACAGAACTAGATGCATGGTTAGTGCCCATTGCTATAATGCATGAATATGTAAAACACTGTGATTGTTGCTGGTCGTATGTTGTGCTGAAGAAAATATTGCTAGAATGAACTCAAGCCTCTATTTATTGCAAATTTCAAGACAAAGCAAATGAAATAGTCGTGGTGATGAATTATTTAGATTATAATCATGTTATTAGTGTATGTTTTTTCTCTGAAAAAGAGAACATTTTGAATCTGAGCATTTGTGAACTTTTTCTTATGGTAGTTTCTACTCTAACAGATTAACTTGCTCTTAAATTTCCGTTAAAAGCATGAGTCAGACTTCCATGGTACTACCCTTTTTTTGGTATTTACTGAAACTCAGATTTTTGTTCACCCACAGTCTTAAATAACTAGGAAGACTGTGACTCATCATCCATATCCTTCTACTTTCTTTCTCTTACATGATGATTTCGCATAAACTGAAATACACTGCTTAAAAACTATGAAATGTACTTTGAAAAACATTCATTTAATAACCAGTCAAGAGTCTTCAATGGGAAAGATTTATCTATAATAGCTTGCTATACCATTAAACCTGAGGATGTGATGGATGGGAATTGTTAAGTTTTCTTTGAAGAAGAATTCATTTTCAATTGGAGTCACACTTTCTGGAAGGGTTTTATGACATGAATCTTTCATTCAACATGAAGTTTTCTCTAAACAGATCTAGAAGGTGACATTTGTATGGTGACATCAGCTCAGAAACTCTTGGTTAGATCTGAAGAACTGGCAGTTTGTATTGGGTTTGCATGACAAGGTTTTGGTAGTGGGTGGGCTACAGGGGTGGCTTCTGTGAGAAGCTGCTAGAAGCTTCCCCCATGTCCAACAGAGCCAATGCCAGTCAGCTCCAAGATGGACCTGCTGCTGGCCAAGGTCAAGCCCATCAGCCACAGTGGTAGCACCTCTGGGGTAACACAGCTCAGAAGGAAAAAAAAAAAAACACAACAAAAACCAAATAAATAAAAAGACAAAGGCAGCAGCAATTGCAGCCAGTAAGACTGAGAAGATGTGAGAGGAACAACTCTGCAGACACCAAGGTCAGTGAAGAAGGAGGGGGAAGGGATGCTCCAGGCACTGCAGCAGAGGTTTCACCTGCAGCCCATTGAGGACCCCACACTGGAGGAGGTGGATGGCCCTGAAGGAGGCTGTGACCCCATGGGAAGCCTGCACAGGAGCAGGGTCCTGTCAGGACCTGTGGTCCCATAGAGAAAGGAGCCCAGGCTGGAGCAGGGTTGCTGGCAGGACTTGTGACCCCGGGGAGGACCCACGCTGGAGCAGTTCATGAAGAACTGCAGCCCATGGGAAGGACTCATGTTGGAGAAGCTGGTGGAGGGCTGTCTCCCGTGGGAGGGATCCCACACTGGAGCAGGGGCAGAGTGTGAGGAGTCCTCCCCCTGAGGAGGAAGGAGCAGCAGAGACAACGTGTGATGAACTGACCACAACCCCTGTTCCCTGTCCCCCTGTGCTGCTGGGGGGAGGAGGAAGAGAAATGGGGAGTGAAGTTGAGCCTGGGAAGAAGGGAGGGGTGGGAGGAGGTGTCTGAAGATTTAGTTTTTATTTTTCTCATTATCCTACTCTGATTTGATTGGTAATAAATTAAATCAGTTTCCCTGAGTTGAATCTGTTTTGCCCATGACAGTGACTGATGGGTGATCCTCCCCGTCCTTATCCCGACCCAGGACCCTTTCGTTATATTTTCTCTCCCCCACCCAGCTGAGGAGGGCAGTGACAGAGCGGCTTTGGGGGGCACCTGGCCTCTACCACATATCCCTAAGCCTTACAGCAGTTTATCAGTGGTCTGCTGTCTGCACCAGAAGATTTTGCCTGTCTGTATAAGATACCTTATGTCTTTGTAAGGATGTTTTTAAAAGATACCGAAGCCACCAGGCCTGGAAAGGGCACTGCTATGGTGATACTACCATGCTCAATCCACCTATCCTAAGAGCTCCCCTGCTATCAGGGAAAGGTGCTCCCATTCCTCTCCCTGTCTTCCTGACAACAGAAACAGGTTGGACAGAGCTGGTATGGGCAGAACGATGAGTTTATCGTCCTGCTTTAAGCTGTAGCGATCAAGCACACGACTGCTGGCAGGTACACCCAAAGAGAACCAGTCGTAAGTCTTGCCTCCCTTATTATCCCTTTTCCTTTTTTTTTGTTCTCCTTTTTTTTCTGCCTTCATCTATAGCTTTCTCAGTGTCAGTTCCCTCCCAAAAAAACAGTGAGTACCTAAGTACTTCCTAGTCCCAGTTTTGCTACAGCCATGTTCAACTCCAGTATTATGATGTGTGTTGCCAGCCTTGCAGATTCTACTTTCCAAAAATTCCCCAGCATCACCACCCATTACCTGTGAAATTTGGCCATTTCTCATATAGATCCTCCTTAATCACCTGCAAAATCCAGTCATCTTTCATGGCAATATCCTTAATCTTCATTAGCTTCTTGCACTGTTGTCCATCAAGTTCAGCAATTTCTTGTGTCATGTCCAGTAGTTTCTTACATGCTGTCCAGCTAGCTTGATCTCAGTCCTAGCTAGCAACATAGGCATCTGCCTGCAGCCCTAAAATCCTGAAGAAAAAATTGAGGATTACAAAAATTTTGTTTAGAAATTGAAATGTATAAAATACATTTGCAAAACTCGTATACAGTATAATTATGTATATGGTTGGTTAAACAGCAGTAATGAAAACTTATTGCATAGCGAAATGTTACCCTCTCACACCAGGAGTGGCTGAAAACATCACTGAAGTTGTAGGGTATATACTCTAATTACTTAAGAGTATATCTTAGGTAATTAAGGGTCTTTAGGACTAGGGGGAAGAATAGGACTAGCCATTTGTAGGACTAGCAAATTACAGGATCATAATGTCTAGGAGATCACATAGATGCTCTGATGTCAGAAAAAGAGTTGAATATCAGGAGACAGTGCTCCTTAATAGATTTGTGTGCCTAGGAGAAAGAAGAAATAAAAAAGTTGTACGGAGGAACAATAGCAACAAAATCCAAGACATGCTCATAATGTGATTCTGGACTGAAGCTGAGAGAGGGTTTTTGCAAAAAGTCTTATTTTAAGGAACTCCTTTGTACTCCTAGCAAGGCAAGGTGATTTTACTGATCGCGTCCATCTGTATTCAAGGGAACAGGACCATTTATGCTTTCTTACACACTTGCATGTTTCCAACCAAGAAAAAAATAATCACTGGGATTTTTTTATTATTTTCATGGTGGAAATTGTGTAAAGGATCCATATTCCTCATGGCTGCTTCAGTGAAAATAGTGCATACTATTGCTTAGATAGAGTGCTGAACTGAAATATTAGGTTCTATTAGATGAGCTAATTTATTGATCTGCACTATTGTTAGCTAACTTTTCTCCTTGTTTTATAAGGATGATTATTGATTACTAAATGACTTTAATTTCAGTAAACAGCACGGAGAGTGAGTTAAATTGAGTTATCAATAATTAATTGCTAAATGTTAGCAGATGTTTACATTGATCTTTGGCAGGGGGGTTAAATTTGAAATTTGAAATGCTTCTGGATGTAGTTTCTTCCAAGAATGTCATTATTATTATATTGCTATTAGTTTCCCTAGTGATTTTAAAGCTAATAACTTAGCTCGTTATAACTGGCACCATCTTTTCTTCCTGTTGCTCTCTTGTGACTAGCACTATAGTCTAATGACAACTTTGAGCTTATTTTATAATCACCTGCAAACTGCTGGCTTGCAGGTTTTCACTTGAAGACCATGATCTTGCCATTTCAAATCCAATGTGATCATAAACATACCAAGGTTACCATATATACTCCTAGTTGGTGAGAAACAATTATTCTTAAGTAATTACAAGCTGGTATCATTTAATTCATTTTGGCATGGATAAAGTAGGGAGGGCCTTACTTTTCTGAGAGACTCCTTGGCTGTTTTAGGGGCTAGTTTTGAGACCAGTTCTCCTGAGCTCCTGTGTCTTCACCAGGGGTCAGTGAGTGTCTCACTTCCTTGCAAGTGAGACAGAGTGGGAAAAATATCTCTGTCTCAGTGTCCCTTGTTCCTTGTACAATGCCAGACTGAGTTCATTGACATTTTTAATACCATGGACTGAGTTTTATTGGGTAGGGACAGACACACACCCTGTTCTGCCTCTGCTGCTGCGAGGACTCTTTGGCAGGGGAGGAGGAAAGGCAGTTGAGTGCTGAGTGAGTGCTCAGGCATGAAAGACACAAAAGGTCATCTGTCAACGTCAAGCAGACACATATGAAGACTCATCTTCTCTCAGGAAGTTGTATGCCATAACAGGACTTTCTCTTGTGTTTATTATGTCTAGCAGGTTGTAGAGTACCAGATATTTGATATAAGTAGTAAAATCCATCTGATTTCTTGGTTCCTCTTTAGTTAAAGACATCAACAGAGTTAGAACTTCTGCCTCTGTATCGATGTTCCTCAGAAGATGAAAAGGCTTGATGAATAGTAAGCATGCCAAAAAGGGAACATTTCGTGAACACCGCGGAGGCTGCATCTGGAGTATTGTGTCCAGTTCTGGGCCCCTCAGTTCAAGAAGGACAGGGAACTGCTAGAGACAGTCCAGCGCAGAGCCACAAAGATGATTAAGGGAGTGGAACATCTCCTTTATCAGAAAGGCTGAGGGAGCCGGGTCTCTTTAGCTTGGAGAAGAGGAAGCTGAGGGGGGACCTCATCAATGTTTATCAATATGTTAAGGGTGAGTGTCGGGAAGATGGAGCCAGGCTCTTCTCGGCCTCATTAAGCAATAGGACAAGGGGCAACGGGTGCAAATTGGAGCATAGGAGATTCCATGTTAATATAAGGAAAAACTTTTTTACTGTGAGAGTGACAGAGCACTGGAACAGGTTGCCCAGAGAGGTTGTGGAGTCTCCTTCTCTGGAGACATTCAAAACCCGACTGGACACCTTCCTGTGTGATGTACTCTCGGTGGTCCTGCCCTGGCAGGGGGGTAGGACTAGATGATCTTTCAAGGTCCCTTCCAACCTCTAATATTCTGCAGTTCTGTGATTTCATTTTGGAAATGCTGAAATATTTAATTTCTGAAGAATTACAAGATTAGATTCTCCAACTTCTTGTTCAAATTGGATTCACCAGCAAAAATTGAATGATGAGGTGAAGAAGATGATGTCAATAAAGACTTAACTACCACTCTGAAATCTATTACTTCTGTGGAAACGATCTTTCAGCACCTCCTTCCTCTGATATTCAGAACTTTGTCCACTTTCTAAGCTATAGCAATTTCTACACCCAGGGAATCACAGAAGCCCCTGGAAGCACAGTAAATGTGAAATGCTGTATCAGCAGGGTGTTGAACAGTGTGATGCTAAAGATCTCTCTGTAGCATCTCACAGTGCTTTTGGGTCAAGGACAGGCAGGTTGCGACTTTCTTTACTGCTTTTGTTGGTACACAATAGATATGCCATCTCATGCTATAAACTAGATTCTTGAATTCTCTCCTAGTAGTATTTCTTTACACCAAAGGTAGCAGGTAGCTGTAATGAATAGCTTTCTCCTTCCGTAAGCCCAGTGTAATTCTTTTATGTTGCTCAACAGAGTGGTTATTTATGTTTTTAATAGAGACCTAGTAAAACAAACAGAAATAAAATATGACTGGAAGAAAAATTTTAACCTGAATGAGTTCAGCTCAGATATGAAGATATCTGGTATTAAAACTAAACAAATAGACAAGCAAAACAACCCCCCTCAAAAAAAACCCAAACACCAGACAAATCAAAACCCAAAACAAAGCCACCAACCCAAAACCAGAAGAAAATTAACGAACAAACAACCCCCACCCCAAGAAAACCCAAAAAGCCAAGCAAGGACCCTCCCTTGGGGGGGG
This sequence comes from Psophia crepitans, assembly GCA_013399095.1. NCBI lineage: Eukaryota > Metazoa > Chordata > Aves > Gruiformes > Psophiidae > Psophia > Psophia crepitans. The sequence goes on from VWZZ01006767.1 coordinate 183,753, forward strand.
GGAAGAAAGAAAAAGAAAGAAGGGAAAAAAAGACTTAAAAAGGAATAAAATAAAAGCTTAAGATTTCTGGCATATTTATAGGATTGCCATTTACATAAGGCTTTGTGACACATGCTTTGTTCCAAATCCATTCCATTCACTCAAATGCATTTTGTAACTGACAGGCCAGTGCCACAAGTTTCAAAATCACTAATGTGTCTTTTTTTCCAAGTTATTAAGGAATTTCTCTGCCAACTCTGGTTCATTAAATTTTCTTGTTTGATTTCCTACTGTGATGACTAAAGTTGCTAGATGTGGAATCCCACATCTAATATTTTGTTCTTTTTGTTTGTTTGTTGGGGGTGTTTTTGGGTTGATCTTTCTTTCTCTCTCAAAATCCAGCAGACTTTTGTACCTGGCAACGCTTTCCCTTGTCACATCAGTATGCATCTTTATTCAAATCATCTTAAAAAATAGCAAAGTTCACAGCTCTTCTCTTGACTCCTTCTGAATTGCATTTATCTTCTAATTTATATTAGAAGTGTTTCAGACGGGATTGTAGAGTCACTGCTTTCAGCAGACAAATTAGTAAGCATTGATCCCATTCGGTATCCAAGATCCACAAAAACAATGCTTTAGTTGGCTTCATACTTGGTAGTTCCTCATCAAACATAACATAGAACTATGAAAATACAGAGGGAAAAAAAAACAACCCACAACAAAAAATAAAGAGTATTGTTTGTGTAAGAATAGCATTCCTAATTAGCATCACAGCAAGGCATTAGGGAACCTCATTATTAACAGAACCAGAGGCTTCGTCTAGTGGAGAAAACAAGCTGGGAAGACGATGTGCCTGCATATGTGCCTGGACTATATTCTATTTCCCAATAGATCCAAAAGGGGATAATGTTCCCAAACCCTTCTCTCTCTTCCTCTCCTTAACTCATGCTACCTGTCAAAATCACTTTAACAGTGGTTTATTAGCTATGAATGCAGGAAGCAACTCACATTTTCTTCAGAGGACTTAATTATTAGTCCATGTATTACAGTTTGATCTATGTATACCACTCTAAAGCTGATTGGAATAACAGAGTTTTCCATCTACTTCAATAGATTCTAAGTTCATAAAACTTAAAATTAATCTTGCTTCTTTTGAAATAATTTCAAGTTTTATGTCAGGCCATGGGTTATGACAAGGCAAGAAGCCATCACACTTTATAACATTATAATGTTAATTATTCTGTAATTGCACAGTTATTGCAGGGTATGTAATTATACTGTATCTAACTAATCACTAATGTTTCTTAAAGGAGGGAGGTTAGTTGTTGAGATGCTTTTTAATATATTTTTATTTCAGATTCCTAAAAATCCATTTTAAATGTCGTTGCATGATGCAGTTATTTACACTGCAATTGCAGTCATTTATGTACAGGACTTTGCAGTTCTACTGATATATTATTAATCACCTGGACCAGAATACATAACTACTCCAATGTATACACCACACCAGCTTTAAAAGCCAGCTATCAAGTAACTCTAATGCTTTCAGTAACTAATACAATGTTTATCTACCGCATCTTAACTTCAGCTCTAGATGAAGTCAATAGATTTCATTACAGAGAAGGCTTCTGTTCAGCAAGACAAAGGGTGGCAGGTTTTGGTCACACATAGATAGAAGCTGAATGCCTCCTGTGGAATACCTAACTAAATAGGATAGTGGAACCAGTGACTTGGAAACTCTTCTAGTGACCTTAGAAACAGACTGTAGATAAGCAAAATTACTAACTGGCTTCTTTCTATGGCTTTTAGTTCCCAGCGGATCGAATTTGCCTGAGGATCCTTTAACCAACGTGCGTTGTAAAGAGGGAAGCATAATGCCAGGTATGGACTGCTGAATCCACCTTTGGTGAAGTCTGGGACATAGCTTTCCTTCAAAGTATTTCAGAAAGGGATGGTAGCTTACAGACTGTGTGTAATGATTACATATCAATAAAATGTTTTGGCTGAAATAACCATTTTTTCCTTAAAACTTTAAATGGGTACTCTCTAATGTCAAGACACATCCTAAAATGTGTGATGGAGCCAGGTTCTTCTCGGTCTCATTAAGTGATAGGACAAGGGGCAATGGGTTCAAGCTAGAGTATAGGAGGTTCCAGGTTAACGTAAGGAAAAATTTTTTCACTGTGAGGGTGACAGAGCACTGGAACAGGCTGCCCAGAGAGGTTGTGGAGTCTTCTTCTCTGGAGACATTCAAAACCCGACTGGACATGTTCCTGAGTGATGTGCTCTAGGTGGTCCTGCCTTGGCAGGGGGGTTGGACTAGATGATCTTTCGAGGTCCCTTCCAACCTCTATGATTCTGTGATTCTGTAAAAGTGGATGATGCTTGAGGTCCTTTTCTTTCTCACCTCTCAGATTTAATGAAGAGCACTATACTGATACAGCAGTATACAGCTGGATCGGCAATTCTGCATACCTGACCAACATTAAGTGCCGGTGTTATATTTCACTGTCTGTGGTATTGGTTTTGTGCACATCACCATACCCCTAAATCTTCCTGGTGAGCATCTATAGCTCTTACCACTCAGACTCAGTGTGCCCCTGCCCTACAGCCTGCCACCTCCTGCCCAGAAACGGGCAAAGCCCTCTGCCTGCCAGTTTCTCCCCCTCCCAGCAGCACTGAGTGGGAGGAACTGAATGCAAGTCATGTTCCCATCTGTCTCCCAGCAAACTGCTGAAGTAGAGAAGTGTTTCCTCACACATACTGCCAGAAGGGATCTGAAGGTTTCAGGAATTCCTCTAGGAGTAGATACCAGTCCCCAAGGAAAATTAGATCAGCTCTCTGCTCTTACTTGTGCTCACACTTGTCCTCTCCTGATATTTCAGTGATTCTTGTCCATAGCCCTTAGTGGTGTTGTGCCACCTGGGGATATGATGGTACATTCTGGTGCTGTTATCATGCAGGACTCAGCTAGCATCACTCGTGGCTATGCAGACTTTTTGCATGGTTGCACACACCATTACAAACAGGTTCTGCACCAGCAGGATCCAGAGATCTGTGTGAGGGATTTAGTGCACTGAGTGATGTATAGGGAAAGTCACAAGCTTCTGAGGGGGACTCACAAAAGCCTTTTTTTTAATAGAATAACCTGAAATGACTGAACTGAATTGAATTGAAAAATCAGCATATTTTTAGCTAGCTTTTGGACAACAAACCTACCAGAATAGCTGGACAACCTCTTCAACCATCCCAAAATGGGGAGGATACACATATGCTTCTTTAAAAAAACAACAAAACCAAACCAAACCAGAGCCAAAACCACACCTGGGTACCCCAAACTGAAAGATGTTTAGATCAGATGATAACAGTAGTTCATTTATATACACAGAAATCTAATCTAAAATATAAAAGGTTTCTGTTGCAATTTCCAGTTCAGCTGAAATATTCCAACATCAGAAAAGTTTTAAAACATGTAAAGTTTAGAGCTACTGAAGACGACCTGTGATTGGCCTATGGAGTTCAAGTCAAGATTTGACTAAACACCAAACATTTTCATTGCCAAACCTCTGAAGCTTTTGAGGTTCACCCATTGCTAAGGAGAGTTCTGCCAGCAGCTTTGTATCTCATTAAAAAATCTATATTTAAGCCACAAGCCAAATGAAAATATTAAAAAATATAATTACAGCCTACAGTGTGTTCTTTAAATATAAATATATTTTCTCATTTAATTGACAGTGGAAATTATTGGTGGGATATCATTTTAAAGAAAAATAACATAAGGTTCTGTCAAGCTGAGTATGTTCACACAATCGAAGCTTAACTTTGATTAGGCATGATAGCTGTGGTTGTCAAGAACTTGCCCTCTTGTTCAAGTTATGCTTTAACATTTTCTAACCTTCCTACTAGAGTCAAAGTTAAATTTACAGTCTTGACATTTTCCACTGCCTTTAAATATCCATGTGACTAGCTATTCAAACGTTTTCCTAGCTTCATTGTTCCCTCCTGTTTCCGAAGTTAGAAATGATCTTCAAGTTTGCAGCTCTGAAATAAAGCAAGGGATAATTTGAAGGTAAAAAAAAAAAAAAAGAAAATGTGTGATTATGACATGAAAATAACTTTTCAACTTTAGTGGGTTGATGTACTAAAATGAAATCTAAAATAGAAGCATTATCTGTAAGGTGCTGAGCTCATACGATAACATTCTGACAAACTTCTCCTTCCTTAAATCCCAACAGCTAGAGGTGTGGAGTCACATACTGGAGGACTGAGTCTCAAGCAAAGTAGAAAATACAAGTCAGTAAATCTAGTAACTTTACAAGGAATTATCAAAGTCAAGGTGTTATTCAATGAACATAAAGTATAATTCTGCTGTCATTAGGTATAAGGTAAAATACATGGACATTAAAGCATGAGCGTTTTTGGGGACCAGTGGTAATGGAGTGTATGAAGACAGTTCTCACGCTGAGGGTTGTATTTGCCATATGACAACAGCAGAGGACACAAAACTTCCCAGGAAACCTGGTGATATACAGACAGCAGCCTTCAGACATGGCGTGTAATTGAGAGCCACTGATGCAGCAGTGCTAGTAGTTATAGACTTTGTAGTCCATGACAGCAGAAAACCAAAGCTGTAAAGCCCTGTCATTACCAACATACTCTGAGAGGGAAGGGACTAAAGCTATTGTTTCAAAATTGAAAAACTATTTTTTGTGGGTACTTTACCTTTCATGACACTACTTCTTGCTGAATTGGAACTTCTGTACTTGTGTCACAGTATTTTTGAATGTTGATAGCAGAATCTTGTTGATGTCCAAAGCACTGAGCTGAAAAGTTCGTAGCACATCAATGTCATTCACACACTTTGGATATGAATTGCTTTCTTAAACATTATAACTTATTTTTAATCTTTATCTAATTTAAATCTATTCTTTGAGATTATATAAATCTATTTTCTAAGTAAAAAATACTCTGTTTTTTGGCCTCAGATGAGCATACTATAGTTGTATAAATCACTAGCAAGATAAATCACTATACCAACTACAGAAAGCAAGTAAGCAAGTTTAAATGAGCCATTTCTCACTACTACCATCACACACACACACAAACCAAACCGAAAAACCCAAGTTGGTTATATACGTTAGTTTACAGTTGCTTTCTCTCAGACTGGAGAAGAAGAGCAAGGGTCTTTAAAGTGAAGTGGTTTTTTTTTTTCATTAAAAGCAATTTTGGGCAGTACAGTATTCTGACCTAAAAACTCAACAATCAAATAATTAAAAAAATCAATACTCACAAAATATAAATGGAAAGATTTCTATCAGGTCTAGCCAAGAACATTTTGTTCAGTCAGTGAGTAGGGGGAAATTTCGTGCGTGTATGGATATACATATAAAAAATGTTAGCCAGATCTTCCATTTCAACAGGCAAAGCCACAGGGGAAGTGAGAGATGATTGTTCCCTTTAATTTACAAAAAACAGATCACTTCCATGAGTATGAAAGCCCCTAGAGTTTGCTTGTCTTGATTCTTACAGTCACACAGAGAAAAGCTGATGCAGAAATTATACCCTCCTCTCTTTATTTTACCTTTCTGCCATCACCGATCTATGGAGAAAAATTCCCAGTCAGAGTCAGAACTCCTCTGTGTGGCTGTACTCTTCCTTCTCATCTAGCACAGTCCTAGCAGGAACCGTCTTTTGCTGAGTCTCCCTGTGATAAAACTAGATAAAGTTACTGTGATGTGAACCACGTGACTGGCAAATTGCATCTGGAAGTTGAGACTCCCGTGGAGGATTGAGCAATAGGGTCTGAGCATGTGGCTCCATGTCCCTTGGAAGACCACTTGATTCTTCACAACTTTTCCACATGTAGGTTATTACTTAGTGCAAGTTGCATAAAATGTTTCCTCATCAGAATATTTATATTATCAACCATTTTTAAAAGAATGACAAGGTGAAGACAACGTGTACAGGCAAGAAGAAAAACATGACAATAGGCTATCTTTGGCTGGTATAATTTGATGTAAGAACACTAAGTCTAGAAATTAATCATGTGATTTTGATTTATGCCAGCTGGGTATCAAACCCCAATGCTTCTTGCTAATACTTATAATCTGCTTAGTAAATCTTACTTATAACTCTCAAACACTACTAAAATTGAGATGTTCCAGCAGCATTTTCTTGTTGCTATGTGCTTAAAGATCTTAGAGATAGTAGTAGTGACTTGTAATGTGTAAGTTACCATGGTGATGGCTTTCTTAATGAACAGTGGATTGAATTGCTTCATAAAACATATATACTTTTAGCCTGTAGACTGCAGCTGCTTTGTTGCATCGACAGTGTATGAACCAGTGTTCACACTTAATGGCATGCATGTTTATTGTATTATACCAGGCTGCTGGTGTACGCTCAAACGCAGCAGCAGATGCTGATCTGCAGAGAATTAAATATCTTTTTCTGGAGCAGAGCCTTCCACTTGGATATAGCAAACATAGAAACAGTTGGGTCCAGTCAACTCATGGTACACGCAGAGAGGCTACACGCAGACTCCTTCAGGCCTGAAAGCGATATTGCTGTGTTTGCATGGCACCACACTGAAGATAATAAACTCCCTCTCTCAGAAGAGTCACAGCCAGCACAGTCATCTCAGCATCTTCTGTACTACAGAAAAGAAATGCCTGAGGCAGGTCAGTGGTTTTGGCCCATTCACTAAGAGGGAATGACACTAAAGGGAAGAGCCAGCCTGCCCAACTGCTGTCTAAAGGGCCTGAGGACCTCCACGGTCATCATGGAATTTCAACAGAAATCAAAACTCTCCAGCTGAGAACCACTGTGCAGGCACAGTGTACTTTTGGTTCTCCTGTGTAGTACTTCTGGTTCTCCTGTGTGCTTCTTATTCCGGTTTACAATTCCCGCCCCAGTGTGCAGTGAGGACAGGCTCTGTCTGCCTGCACTTAGTGCAGGAGGAAAATATTACCCAGAAAGGTCTTTAGGAAAGTTCTAAAGTTCTTCTGAGGATGGATGGTGCTGTCCCCAAGGTAACTGTCTCCCTTGCCCAGAAGCATCTGGATCTAGAGAACTAGGACAATTACATTCTGATTTCTGCAGCCCAGTGTCTCTCCCTCTGCTTTTTTGTCCCCATATTTCAATAATACAGTAGGCAATAAATTAGGCCCACATATGTACAAGTGAAAATTATGGTTGATAACTTCTTTTAAGTCATTTGTCAAAGACATCACAAAGGCAGGGTTTGAACAGAGATTATAGTACTACTCAATCCTCTGGACAAACATTGAGAAAGAGTGATAGAATTCCCTGTGTAAATACTGACAAAGAAGTCAAATATTTTGAGATACAACTGAAAAAAAAAAGTGTATTAAGTAATATTACACAGGAAAATTCCAGGAGTTTTTGGTTAATAGAACAGATGCAGGACACTTGATTCATTTTCACCATTATTTGAAACAGAGCTGCTGCAGAAGTAGAGATAACAAATGAAATATAGGATGTAAATACACTATTCTTGCTTTATCATAACATTACTACTTACACTACAGCTAAAAGTAATACTTAGCATTTAAATAGCCTATATCACCTGTAGACTTCCAAGTGCTTTTCTATACATATGATTTGATAGGTTGCTTGAAGGTGTTGGAGATTGATTTTTTCTTGATCCTTGACCACAGTTTCATGCATTACGCTATTGACAGACTGGCAAATTAATCCAGTGTCTGTGTGTTGTGAAAAACACAAGGGAAAACATTTTCATATCACATATCTTTTCCTCACTCAACCACACAATGCTGCTTCTCTCTGTTCTTGCTTCTTTGCTCCAACTCTATCCACTTTGTCCAGAAATCCCTTACCTTTTTTTAAAATAAGACAAGCTTTGAAAGGGTTTTCCTGGAAGCCATGTATGATATATTTATCCAGAACATAGTTTCACAGATACATGGAGTTGTGTTCAAAGTATGCATGTAGGAACGTCCCTTTAAAAGGTTTATTAATCCCAAATAAATTGATATATTCTCAATTTTGAAGGCGTAAAGTAGAATTTTAAGAACATATTCAAGTTTCAATGCTATTCATAATGACAGACAGAGCAAGGATTTCTATGTCTTTATTTTTTCTACCAGAATACATGGCATTTTCAAGAATTTAAGTACTTATCAGCTCTGAAAGTTGTAACTCTCATGATGCAGATAAAAGGAGTTTCCTTGTCCTTTAGCAAAATATCTGAACACAGAATCACAGAACACATTTACATTTTCATTTCTATCATTCACCACTCTCACTTCCCCCCATAATTTTCTCCTCTCCTCTGTAGTCCTGCTAAGATCTACTTTGGTCATATTGCTTTGGTGACATTAACAGTAGAGCAACTCCGTTAGCTGCCTATGAACCTCTCAGTTCTAGGCAGTAATAAACATCCAAGAAGAAGCATTTGCAGAAGAGAGCTAAGGATGGAAAACTGGTCTGGTACAGTCCACACGGCACTCTTTGGAACCGCTCAAAGTTTGTACTCCCCAGCAATACTCAGACAAGTGATCTAAAATTATTAGAATCATACTTTTTCCTTGAATCAATTTGGCAGGTTGTGGCAGTGTTATTTTATTGTTATTTTGTTAGAAGTCAGATTCTATGGCAAAACATTTTAATTGTAAATCTATATCTAATAATAACTATGTTATAATTTTTGGTAATATTATATTTACTGGTCAGTGCCAGAAGGTTTTTCATGCTTTCATTTTAAAGCCCGTATTCCGCTCCTAATCATTTTGCCAGATTTGGACCAACAAGACTAAGGTTCTTTTCTTAAATTTATGCATACATATACATATATTGCACAGATGACTGCTGAGGAATTTGACTGATGTCATTGTGAGGATACTCACCATTATCTTTGGAAAGTCAAGGGATTTGGAGGACAAAGGTGTTCCTGAGCAGTGGCAGAAAGCAAATGTCACTCCTATCTTCAAGATTGGCAAGGAGTAGGATCAGGGAAACTGCAGACTTGTCAGCTTCATCTTGATCTCTGGAAAGGTGATGGAGAAAATCCTCCTGGAAGCTTTTTCTGAGCATATTAAGCAGAACAAGATGAATAGAAATAGTCAGAATGGATTTTCAAAGGAGAGATTTAGATACCTGACTAACCCAATAACCTTGTATGAATGAGATGACTGGTGAAATGGGTGAAGTAAGACCAGTAGATACCATTTATCTTGGCTTAAGAAAGGCTTTCAACACTGTCATCCATAACATCCTCATCGACAAGCTGATGAAATATAGGCTATATAAGGACAGTGAGATGGATTAGAAAGCTGGCTGAATAACTGGTCTCGAAGAGTTGTGATCAGTTGCACAAAGTCCAGCTGGATACCAGTCATTAATGGGACTAATAATTTTTAGCACCTTTGTGAAAAGTGTACCCTCAAAAAATTAAAGATGATACAAAAATGAGAAAAGTAGTTGATCTAGCAGATGAATGTGCTGGCATTCAGAGCATCCTCAACAGGCTGGAGAAATTGACCAACAGGCACCTCATGAAGTTCAGCACAGGAAAATGCCAACTCCTGCCACTGTGGAGGAGTAACCCTAGGTTAAGTAAAGGCTAGGGGCTGACTGGCTAGGAGGCAGCTTGAAGAAGACAGGAGGTCCTGTTTGACCCCAAACTGACCATAAAACAGCAATGAGCCCTTGCCGTAAAGAAGGCCCTAGATGACCCTGCTTTGAGCAGGGATTTGGAGTAGAAGGCTTCCAGAAGTTTCTCCACACCTCAGCTGTTCACTGACTGAGGATGGGAATTGTCTCTTGTCCTAGAGAGGAGCCTGCAGAGGACTTCCAAACACATTAAGGTGAAGATGAACATAAACATTCACAGGGTAGGTGAAAGTGAGCAGAACAACTGAAACGTGACACACACCGTATTCTCGCTGCAGTCTGTAACACTGCCTGCACGGTACTGCCTACTGATGTGAATGCACAGTGCTTAGAGTCTGGATCTTGCTCGCTCTCTTTCTCAGGGGAGTACTAGCTTTCCATCCCACTTTTCCTTGCTGCAGCCACACGGCAAAGTTGATGCACCTGATACTTTTACCATCTGCACGGTAAAATCACTCAGATTTCTTTGATGGGAACTGTGTAGCCTCGTACACATTAAAAAAGTCTCAGATTTCCCAATGTCCTTTCACCATGATGGAGCTTAATATTTCTTCCCAAAATAGCCTACTTACTAAATTTCTGACTTCCTGCAAATGTGGTTTCCTTAATTCTTATAACCTGGTCCTGATATACTACTAAAAACAAACACTTCTTGAGTTATTTTAGGCTGAAAACATGTTGGCCCCTAATGCTCTAATCAAATTAAACAGAAGATCAAGTTAAGCAGTGATTGAATCAGCTGGTCCTGCTATTTTTGTAGCCAGATTAAATTCTGAATGTCTGCTCAGGCAGGTCTCCTCTAGCTGTGGTGAGCACTTCTGTTAAAAGCACTGAAAAGTACATTCACTGCTGACTCTTTTAATGATTTTGTTGTGAATAGTCATTTAGAATATAAAATGATTATTACCTCTACAACTGTTGGAATCAGGTGATTACTTGAGAACTTTATCTTTCTCAAAGGAAATGAAAAACTAATCTGCTAATTTTTCTGTTTAAAACAGAAAAACAAAAAAAAAAGCAAAAAACAAACCCAGACAGTGTGAACATCTGCAGAATATCTATCTGGTCAGTGAGAGGAAGAAAAAAAGGAAGAAAAGCCAACATTTAATATTCTTAAGCTTCATGTTTTTAGAAAGATAACTTAATTATTTTGGAGGCTTTATTTTCTTACATAGCAAGCACTTGAGATTAACAAAGTTCAATTCCAAGAAACTAGTAAATGGAAAAAAAAAATCTGAAATGAGACATTGAGAAACCAATTAGGTCATTTCTCTATGGATTTTTTCTTTCTACACGTCGAGATTGATTGAATTGAGATTGAATTGCAGGGAGGCATACTGAACAATGCAGCAGATAGAGCACAGCGTAAAGCACACAGTGCGCGCTGCGCTTCCTGACACGCTTGCATTACCTCTATGGACAGATAAATTAAGCGGTGATTTTTCTCTTCCAGATCTGATTTGTTATATCCCTCTGGTCTTCCTGTAGACCAGTACACGTGTTTTTTATTAAAATTGCTCATCCTTATGGTGTAGACAAAATAAATAAAAAAACAGGACTATATTTCTTTTTCAGGTGATTTAATGTATTACAAGTATTTACATTTCATATCGTACATTCATATCTACATCCTTACTGGATGTAGACATTTTTGGTCCGTCATTCAGTGAGGATACATGTATTCTATCCATTAATGCATTACTAGAAAAATACTAAAAATACAATACTACTATAATACAGTATTTCTAGTTAAGTAATATAGATTGCTGTAATAGTATAAATTCTTGTAAATTTTCTGTTTGTTAATTTTTGGTAGAAGACTCGTAATTCTAATGTTTAAAAAATCACCTGGATCATATGAGAATCTGCACATGCTAGTTATTAGACTATGAGGTAGCTCACCTTTCCACTCAGGTTTATTTGTCTGATTTTTTTTCTGAATGTCCAACATCTCATGAACATTACTATAAACTTTTCACACGCTGGTAAAAATAAAGCCTTTAGACATATTCCTATAGCTACTTGAAAATCTGCAGGAAATATCTGTCTTAAGAACTCAGAAAGCTATCTTTTAAAGAAAAAAAGAGGTTATAATTTCTAGCTTTAGAGCCTTTAGGCATTCCCTGTCTGCAGGCACTCTGTGCTTTGAATTTGTTCCTGATATTAACCTCTCATTCTATAAACATCTCTTGTCTTAAAAGAAGAAAAGCAGAATTTTCATATAAATCTAGGAGCTCCACTGTCAAAGGAGTCTTAGCCCTTACTTTGAAAAAAAATCTTTTCTACAAGCACCTGAAGCCATCTGGCCTGAAGGAAACTTAATTTTTCAATAGTAGCCAAGTGGCAAACTGGGATGATTACTGAAAATGCTCATCTTAGTCTAGTTGCAAACACCATGATCTTTCACAATAAACAATCACAGTTTGGGAATCATATCAAAAAAGTGTTATGAAAATTGGCTATAAGGGACTTAGGGAAATACATTTTTCTTTACAGTAAATTAATATACTGAGATGAAGAAATAAACCCAAATATTGAAAAGGGAGGCATACAGAATAGCTCATGAGAGAATACTGTTCTTTAAATACAGCTGCATTGAGTTGACATAAGGAAGCAGTATGTGGATTGGATTAAATCCCTAATTGCAGACACCTACACTTTGCATTGGCTGTGAGCTTGGTATCTTGGCTTCCATCACTAGCCCCCAGGCATTTCCTTCACTGTAGGCATGTCCTTTCATTTGGGATACATAACTCAGGACCTAGGGGAGCCTTATACTTTGCTGGAATGGTGTCTGAGGGCCAGGGAGATACTGGAGGGCATTTCCAACAGCTCTATGTGTCTATACGCAGCTGAACCAAACCCTTTAAATCATATTATTCTGAAGTCCATTGAACTTTTTGAGCAGACCTCCTTTGGTTATGACGGGAAAACAGATCTCCAGACCACAAGCAGCCAACAGCACTCAGATACATACAAATCTAAGTGTCTAAGAATTTACAGCTGAATGTCATCGTTGACAGAGACTAGAGTGGTATGATTTGTTTGCAAGAGCGTTGACCAGATGGTAGAGAGAATCCTTGCAAACTTTCCTATGAAAATCAGTTCTTAGCTTCCTCTCTCTGATTATAGGAAACCCTGAGTAATTCAGTAAGAAGATTTTGTGGTTATTAGCACAAACAGGAATTAAATTTTTATAAATATTTTATATGTGTTTTTTTTCTACAGTTATTTTGTTGAAGAAAAAAATAACAGCTTAATGACTAAAGTGATTTTATATATTTTTGAATACATTGGTGTCCCAAGCAACAAAAGAAGATTCATTAATGAGCGTACGTCTTGTTTCTTTTGGAACTGTGGTGTTAGGGTTTTTTTTAGTGTGTGCATATGCATATACATAGATACAGGTCTGTATATGCACAAGACAGTGAGCTTGGATTTGGATACAGTTTTGCATTTTATTGAAAAACTTGTTTTGTCATCAAAGACTATTACTAGCAAAATATATTTGTCCGTTTCCAATTAAAACTTCAGATGTTTCATTAAGTAACATTTTCACTGTTTCAATAATACCCTTCTGACCCAGTGTTTACTGATAGCAGCAGCTGTGAGGGTGTGCAGAAAAAGTGATAGGTCTCATTTATTTAAATAAATTACTATGAAAGTTTGGGGATTATTCTGCTTTTGGCAATTATTGGAAATCCAGGAATAGTAGTACTACTTAGATTTAGCTAATTAATCTTCATGTCTTTCATTAGTCACAACTCATTTTACATCTAAATGAGCATCCAGATCTTTTCCTTAGTTCAGTGGACCAAAGTGTTGCCTTTTGGGCCGGAGAAGCAGGTGCAGAACATCAGCCGTGCAGCATGGAGTGGTATAACAAGCTCCAGGTTATGAATGTCAGTGGTGCTAGAGCTGTGCTGAAGAACACCAGGCGAGCTGGCCTGTCTGTAACGGGAACACCTTTGAGATGCACTGCGGGAAATCACCCAAGAGGGGGAATGAAGACAAGAGAGGCTTAATCCCATTGATAAAGTGTCATCAAATCCCATTCTCTCAAGGATTTAAAGAGATAATCCCAGACAACCCTATTGAGGACTTTTTCACCACCGGAAATCCTACCAGAATCTCCTCCAGCACTGTGATATTGCCATTGTGTGTCAGTTTAGCTGCTTGCCTGCTTAAATTTATGGAAAGCTGTTTGTAAAAAGCACAACATTCCCTCACCCTCCGACTATATAACAGATGCAAAAGTACACTTGAGGGTATATATACTAGGAAGACTAAACTGTTCAATTTGACACATTAAACTTGTTGGCAATGTTCTTTATTTAAATTAAGAATAACACTTTGCTAAAGATGAAGAAGCAGACTGCCGCGTTGAAAGAAAGTATTAATCATAATTATTGCAGTGATTTGCTCTTTATTAACTTTGTTGCATTAGTAGCCTCAGGCCTAAATCCAAGTCGCTGCCCCATTTGGGTTGACCAATGCATATTAAAACACTAATGAATTAAAATACACTTTTCCTATACACCAACACATAATAGAACTGGCCTGCTCTTTAGAGAAGCTGACTCCGCTTTTTTTTTTGTTTAGACTGTAAAGGTTCTGGTAAAGAACTGGCGTTCATTTTGTCAGTACAGCAGGGGAAGGCTCACTGGCCATCGACAAGGCCAAGCTGTTCCCCGTGCTGCCGTTCCTGGGGTTCTGGTTTCACTGGTGGGAGGCAGCTGTGTCTCTGCACCGCCGTCTGCAGCACCAGCACAGCCGCACCAGCGCGAGTGTGTGCGCACAAGGGTGCGGGTAAGAACGTTTTGTGCGGGGTGTGAGGGAGAGCCAGCCTCGGTATATTCACGCGGGCAAACAGCGCAACAGAAAATGGTAAATAATGTGGGGTTTATCCCATGCGTATATTAATTATTCTTAAACATTGGCTACCCGTGCCGTACTTTGTAGGGAATTTGTGAACTTGCCCTCAGCACGCTGGTTTTGCATTTACTTTTTGTGGTTATAAATGAGCGTAAATCCTGCTGATTCACTGATTTTACTCCCGACAGGGTTTCAGTCACACACGAGGTATGTTAACCAGTGTCTCTTCATTTTCTTTACTGTATTTAAGTAGTTTTTAATGGCTTTTACAAAACACTTCATCCCAACTCTGCTAATGCAGCTATGTAGCTCACCTCCACAGCTGCGGTGGCAAATTAGCACTACTTGTGAGGGACATGTTCTTGGGTGGTGCTTCCTGACAGCGCTGTTCAGTAACCCTGGTTGTGGGCAGAGCAGGGAGCCTCGCAGCTGCAGAACTGTAACGGCTTTCAAGTAAAAAAGAAGAATACAAAAAATAGGTATTTTGCATTCGAAAACCAGGAAAATTTTCAAATATTCAAATACATCAAAGCCCTCTGTGAAGTTTGCTAGGAAAATCCAGGAGAGTTGCCTTGTGAGATTTCTATGCTCTGATTCTGCTGGAGAGATAAATACTATCAGCAGATTTTATTCTCTCACAGGAAAATGAGGTGTTTCCATCTCAGTGTGAAACCAGAAACCTGCAGGTTAGACAAATACTGCAATTCTGGGAAAAAATAAAACTAAACTTTTATTACCCTCAAACCTCTGGGGAAAAAAAAAAGATCACACAAAAGCAATCCCTTGCTCTACAATGTTGTTTAAGTGGAAAGTGTGGAAGAGTTTCTCTAATGTCTCAGCGAAAGGAATATTTATCTCCCTTAAATGAAAACAAGAATAGTATTCCGTGTTCTGTAGCTTAGTGATCAGAGTTCTACCCTGGGATTTTGCTCTTCTTCCTTGAAAAACAAACAAACTGAAAACTCAGGGGGAAGAAAGTCTGATCTCTGTCTCTCTTTTCTAGTTCATATTCTGGCTGTAGCTTTTTCAGTGCAAATGGGTAAACGGCTTCACTGCTCTGTTTCTTTGCTTTTGTAAACATCTTACCGGTGAAGTCTTCTGTGAGAAACTGTGATTCTGATTAGAGGTGCAAAGGGCAAGATTGTGAGTCTGAGTCCTTTGCTGCTGTAAAGCCATCTTCTTCCCAGAGTGTGTTCCAGTATGCAGAGGGAATGACGAGTGGGTTTGAAGTGGGGATATATCTGTGGTAATGTGTGTGTATACATATATACGTATATATGTTTGTCTGTCTGCCTGCCTGTCTGTCTGTCTAT
This sequence comes from Psophia crepitans, assembly GCA_013399095.1. NCBI lineage: Eukaryota > Metazoa > Chordata > Aves > Gruiformes > Psophiidae > Psophia > Psophia crepitans. The sequence continues at coordinate 199,574 of VWZZ01006767.1, forward strand.
CTATCTATCATAAAAAAATTATCTGTTCGCATTCGTTAATGCTAGTACAATGATTTCAATAAAGATGTTCCATGCTGCCCAGTTTCAGAAAGCTGCTTTTACGCTGAGGGGGCAAAAGACTAGACCACCAGATTTACATTTAAGTCTTGTCACACAACTATTTTACTTGTTTAAGTATTTTTCTCCAAAGTAAACATCCTAGCCAGTGTGCTGTGCCTGTACATGGAAGCACACTTTGTAGGCACAAGAAGAAAAGGTAAAGGTAAAATTTTATTCATATCTTCAGAAGTCTTGGAATTGAATCAGTTATTCCAAATTTCTTTTAGACTGTTCTGGTGACAGAAAAGGATGATGGCAATAACAGCAAAAGGACGCTTTGCTGAATGTTATAGAGAGCAGGTAGAGGATCTGTAATGCAATGTATCCAAACATCTGGGAAAGCCTTGTCCACAAGACAGCAATAAGTTGTTGAAGCTCAGAATTTTCCACAGTAAGTCTTCATGTATTTAGAACAATAGCAGTAACAAAGAACAAACCTCATGGAGCTACTGGGTGGGTGGGAGATAGAGAGACAGAGTTGAGTCATGAATGTCATTTCATAAATCAAAGTAGTCTGTGCAAGTTTGGGGATAATGTGGTTCATGCTCGATAATGAAATATGTTTTGAAATGGGAAGAGATTTTAAAAAGATGTATGAAAAAACTAAACGTTGTGTTCTAAAATTGCCCAAATATTCTATGGCGTCAGCCATGTTTTTAGACCCAATTTTGTCAAAATTGACATACCATTTTGACACTGATGAAATGGCATTTTGGATGATAAATGCTTGGAAATCTTAGAAACCTTTAAATTGGTTTTACCGTGACTGTATTGTATTTAACTACTGATCTTTGACCCCTGAGGTCCTGAGGATCAAAAGAAATTGGAAGAGATCTTCCCATTAGCTTGCAGCAACTGTTTATGATTCAAAGAACTTGCTACTACACCCATCGTTTTCCATGCACAGGACTGTCCTGGCAATGTTGTCTTCTCCCTCACTCATATCTCCTATATCGCATGTAGAGTGGAGAAAGTAGCTTTGCATCACAACAGTGAATTTCTGATACCTAGAGATCTGCATCAACTTTACTACATGTAGAGATTTTTACAGCTAGCTGAAACGTGATAAATCAAAGTCTTATGATGATGCAAACACTCTTTGGCAACGCTTTGAAAAGACAATTCTTCAGAAATTTTGTCATCTTAGCTTCTGATGAGGCTAAGTGAATTTTTAAGGTGCATTTTCATGTATTCTGTTGTTCCAAAAAGTAATAGATTTGGGTCTAGAGAAGGGATACGTGAAGTTTAATTTAAAAAGTCACTGAGCACTGCACAATGGCTGATTTTCAAAATTCAGTGTACTGGGCCCAATGCGCAAGGCTGCCTGAGCATCAATCTTCTTGTAGGAGAGGGTGAGCGACTGCCTTTGGGTACTTGGTTTGTGGCGTTTTTGATTCATCTTTCTATTACTTATTGAACTGTCTTTGTCTTGACCATGAGTTTTATTGCTTCTGTTCTTCCTGTTCTCTCGCAGTCCTGCTGGGGAGTGGAGTGAATGGAGGCCTGCGTGGTGCTTACACAGCAGTCAGTACACCACACCTAGGTATTTTCTTTCATTTTTAAGCACCAAAAGTTTCTCCTACCCATATCAGTATTACAAATTAAGAAATAAAAAAAAAGATCTGAATTGGACCATAAACAAATATCAAGTTGACTAAAACTTTGGGTTATTATAAGCCATAAAGTCTCTCAGACTGTAATGGTTAGCAATGAAAAGAATGGGGTTTAGTTTGAAACAGGAGCACAGTTCTTATATTTTCTGGGGTCAACAGAGTCACTAAATGTATCTTCTTAGAAAATCTTATGTCTATGAAAACAGAGAAACAAAAGCTATAATAAAATCCTAATTTTAACCATATATTTTAATTTCCTTTTTTATTAAATAAAGAAAAAAAAAAGAAAAAAAAAACCCCAACAGTTCAGCATCTCTGGGAGTTTTGTGAAGAGTAAGAGGCAGTAGTGTTTCCAAGGACAGCCTTTGCTGGCATGACACTGCAATCAGAGGGGGAACGTGGTGTGCTCCAGTGAGGTTGGTGCTGGTGGGTACGTGCTCCACAGGGGTGCAGGAATGGTGGGCCCTAAGCCAGGGGTGTGGTTTGCACTGGTGGGGCTGAATCTCTACCTGAGGTTTGGAAGTGAGATGCCAGCAAGGTGCTAGGGAGGGGTTTTGCAAGCTGTTAACTAGCACAGGCATCCCAGCAGAGATCTGTGGTGTAGCCGCAGCCTCATAACTGCGTGTCCTGTGGGAAACTCGGCTCGTTTTGTTCACCATAACATTTAGTGAAAGCACTCAGCACTCAATCTTCTATTAAAAAAAAAATAATTATGCTTGTTCTTAAAAGCAAATGAGATCTATAATGGAAAACTGTAACCACACAGCAGTATAGTGCTATACAACATCAGTCTATGAAGCTAAATTAAGAAATGAATACTATTACATATTATATCACATTATAACATCTCCTTTAATTCTTTCTATTGGATGAAGATGTTCTCAGCTATTACCAACAGACCCTGTTTATAAAACAAGAAATACACTTATAAGTTCTGATAATGCTGATGAAAAGTAAGTTGATATAATAAATAATAAATAAATAAAAACCCAGAAGAACTCATACCTACGACTTTATCTCTTGTTATTTATGTTATTATTCTAAAATTCTAGAGCAAAGAATGATGATCTATTTTACTACTACCAATAATGGGGCTTCTGTTCCCTTATTTTCTTACTTTTTACCCATCTGAAACGAAAATTAAACCATAGGAGAGACAATACTAAGCTGTTTCCCAAGTTCCAGTTAGTCAGCTCTACTGATGTGTGTTGAATACAAGAGGTAGAGGCAGCCTTCATTACATGTGTTTTAAACACAGCTCTGAAAAGTGAAAGTTAATGTCATGTTCGTCGTATAGATAGGGAGCTGAGGCACAAAGTACAGATCTTCAAAGTTATGTGTTGTGCTGTTTAATTTTTTTTTTCTCCAGAACTGCTTGAGTTTGTAAGTCATTATGCTTGACTTAGAAATAAGAAAGAGAAAAAATTACACTCCCAATTATTTCAAAGATATTTTGTGCAATATTTGTTTGAATATAAGAATGAAATAAAATTTAAAAATTGAAATAAAATGACATCAAATATAGTAAAAGTTTTATAGATTGTGTAGAATGCAGAGCAGATTTTTTAATGTCACAGACATTTGGGAACAGATGGCTATGTGTACCAGAATCTTTTTCAGGGTTGGATTTGTTACAAATTATAGATGCTGAGGGACAGGTGTACTGTACCTCTGTACCTCTCCTGTTTGTGTACAACTTGGAGGAGAAAGCAGGTGTATGGTTACCCTTCCTCCAGACAATGCAAAATTGTTTACATGTTCTGTATTTATTTTTGCAGTTTCATTTTCTGGCAGGAAGTAGCCTGTGCAATCATACTATTTTTTTGTGTATTTGCTCTCCTCTGAATTTTTGAACTTGATGCAGCCTTTCAGACGAACTTGACAGTAGTGGAATGGTAAGGCCATTACAAAACAAAGTTTCAGAAAGTTTCATGATCTGTGGCCAGACAGAGAAGCAAAAGTGTAATATAAGTCCAGCAGAAGATATTAGTACAAGCATTCTTTGCCATATATTAATTTATTTTCATTAGTTTGTTGCTGATATAATTAGTTATTAAACCAGCTCATCCCTTTGCTTTCTATTAAATAGCATCAAACCTTTGTCAGGAAACAAAAGCCAATAGGCAGCATGTTTCTACTATAGACAGCAGTACAAATTTTAGGTTTAACTATTTAAGATGTATATGATCAGTAGAATACAATTTTCATCAAAGTTTTACAGTCTGTCTTTCCTTTCAGCATGCTAATGTCTAAACCCAGCAGATTAGCAGAGAATTCTACCAATGTAAATTCAGCCCTTTCACATGGACCACGTACCTGAGAGGAACCCATACTGGGTTGTTGATCTGCTACATATATGAATACCTAAGAGGAAAAATCAACTCTCTTGCATCCCCAGTGAACTCTGCCTGATGCCACGGGAAGTATGGCTGCAGGACAGGGGCAGGCACTGGGTGTTCTAGAGGCCGAAACCACATGGGCACCCACAGGGTTGAACTGTGCCTTAAGTCTTTCCCAAATTCTTCATTTCAACTTAAAAGAAATGAAATATCAAACTGTCATTCCTGGTAAAAAAATAATGTTCTTCTTTTTTCCTTTTGGCTATGTTTTGATGCAGCTAGGCTGCCATGCAATTTAAGTAATTAGTCTAGTTCAAGCAGTGCTTTCAATGCTTTCAACTTTGTAAGGAGACATATTTTCCTAATTAGTGAAACCTTTAGACACTTAAGAAAAAAGAGCAGTCGACCCTTACTAGGTGTTCAGTTCAAGATTTTCAGAACCATATCATATTGTACGAAGTAGTGGTTACATTTCATACGCTGAGACGTGTAGTTGGCAAATGGGCTTAGATTTGACATCCATGTGAAACAATGGAGTGATACCTGTTGCTTATCTACAAAGAAAGAGATACAGGTAATAAAACTATAAGTGACTATTCTACATCTGACAAACATTTAATTTTACTTCAGGGGACTAGATAATGTTTCAGATTAATAGAATTTTTTTTTTTTCTAGAAAATACTTTGAATCCGGGTATTCATATTCCTTCATTTATTTCTTGCTGGGTTTGGGTTTTTGGGTTGGTTTTTTTTGTTGTTGACATAAAAATATTTTGAGATATTATTTTAGGACATTTGAATTGTACTACATTTTTAGAGAGAAATTACACATCCTGAGGAATGATAGCAGATGGGGAGCCCCAGTGGCACCCCAACTCAGCTGTTTCCAGGACATCACAGGGGGGGTGACCAGCCCCCCAAGGGCTAAGCCACCCCGCCCTCTGAAGGACCTTGCCACACAAGGTCAGAAAGGAGCCCCAGTGAGCCCAGCTGGTCCCCGCAGGGTTCTCCCAGGGAAACCTCAGCCCATGGGCCAACATGAGAGGATCCTCATCATCCCACAGACTGAGGGGTCACTGCCATCAAGGAGATGGCACTAAGTATGGGTGCAGGGTAAGGGTATTCTGGGTTTTCACAGGATTTACTGTGGGATGTTTTAGGGACAAACCTAGGCTGAGGAAAGGGAGGAATCAAGGTGGTTTGGGGAGGAACAAGTGGGAAATAGAAGGATAAGTGGGTAAATGAGCCAGCTGTGTGCAAGCAGGAGCTGGTCAGTGCACCTGCTTGGCCATGCCCTGTGCCTGACCAATGTGTCCTGGTTTCTCACCAAAATCTGTTCCTAGCTATTTTCCTGAGTGAGTCAGAGTGGTCCGTATGTTCATAGTGCCAGAAACTGGAGTGAGTGTAGGTATGCAAGTGTGAGTGCTAGAAAAGGTCCTGATGGATGAACGTCATGAGCAGGTAATGTGGGTTGGGGTCTGGAAGAAGATCTCTGAGGGTGCGACCAAAGGAGAAGCTGGCAGCTGGAGGGACCAGGGGTCCAGGCCAACTGCTGGAGAGAGCGTGGTGTTTGGGGTGCCCTGGGAGGAATGGGTGTGTGTGGGGTGTGTTTGTGTGTATGTGTATCTCTGTGCAGGAGGCAACTGGAATCAAGAGGATCTCAGACTAGAGACTGGATGGATTGGTTGTCTAAACTCAGTTACTGGAGGGATCCACAGTGTCTATGTGTGTGTGTATTTATCTGTGTGTACACACCAGTGAGGCAGCCTGTAGCTGGAGCGGGGCTGTGACCCCAGGGGCACATATGTCTGTGTGACAGAAACTGGGGAGACTGGGATCCAGGGGCAGCTACTGGGCAGACTGACCGCCTGAGCCCAGCTACTGGAACTGTCCACGTTGTACATAGGTGTATACATACATATCCCCACAACAAAATCCTCACCTTGTTTAGCTAGAAATGGAGATCAGGATGAGACCATTGGTGCTGTTGGTGTTTGTGCGAGTGCTCGTTGTGGTTGTGTTGATCTGTATGGCTGGCTGTGAATATATGTATATATGTGGTGTATGTATGTGCTCCGTGCATGTCTACTGGGAATATAAACTCAGCCTGGCTGCTGGTTGTACCTGGGGGCATGGAGCTGCTACAACCTCATGTTTATCAGGGCACCAAACTAATCCACTAATGAAGAATACATTGTAGGAATTTACTGTTCTAACATTTTGCCAGTTAGCTTTTATTTTCAGTGAGTTTCCAAAAAGAGTCAAAATACTTTGAGCAAATGAGCGTAAAAAGGTGCACACGTCAAATATTTTTAGTAACTCCTACTACTGCCCAGTCCTTAATAGGAAGCAGATATATTTGTTTAGATTGTTCTTCTGTAATTTTGTGTACTTTGCACATATTAATATTGATGTTGGTGACCTGCCCAATTCAAAATAATTTTTCTCTAAGGTTACAGAATCACAGAAGGGTTGAGGTTGGAAGGGACCTCTGGAGGTCATCTGATCCAAACCCTCTGCTACAGCAGGACCACCTAGTGCCAGTTGCTCAGGACTGTGTCCAGATTGTTTTTGAATAGTCCCAAGGATAGAGTCTCCACAATCTCCCTGGACAACATGTGCCAGTGCTCAGGCACACTCATAAAAAAAAAGGTTTCCTGGTGTTCAGACAGAGTCTCCAGTTTGCGCACAATAGTCAGTAAAATAGTAAACTGCAGACAGGAGTGCATTGCAGAATAATAGTAATAACTGGTAGATAGGCAATGGAAGCCTGATATTTGCACAGGTATGATGTATTATGCAAAATACACTTGCTGTGAGATGGAGAACTTGAGGTCAGTTCCAAATTATTTGCCCTGGATGCTTCAACTTTTGTATTATGTCTATGCCAAACTGTTTCCCATAGAAATTGAAGCAATGAAGTCCAAAGAAAAGATTTCAGTGATCCAGGGAAAAGGGGCAGGTTTTTGTGGTTTTTTGTTTTTTTCTTTCTCATTGAAACATAATCATTTTACTTAGGAAAAAGCAAAATATGTGTTCATGCAAAACACTTTGATTTCACTGAATTAGTATTTTCTGACAGAAAATGGTTGCATTGGAACTATTTTGAACAGTAAGTAGTATAGACATATTAAACTAAATCCTCACTTTTTGTATTAGTATTACCTCTTTGGATGATGACGTAACTTTTTACTGGTTCTGTCAGGGATGGAGTTAACTTTCTTCGTAGCAGCCTTCATGGTGCTGTATTTTGGATCTGTGACTAAACCAGTGTTGATAACACACCAGCGTTTTGTCTGTGGCTGAACAGTGGTGGTACAGCAGCAAGGCTTTCCTTTTTTCTCACTCCACCACCCTTCTCCTGAGTGAGTACGCTGGGGATGAGCAAGAAACTGTGGTGGGGCACAACACGGATCAGTGACCCGAAATGGCTGAAGGGATATCCCATACCATATGACAACATGCTCAGTGACAAAAATGAGGTGAAGGGGTGTTTGTCTTCCAAGGCAGCCATTGCTTAGACATTGTCTAGTCATCGGTCTGCTTGTGGGAGGTGTAGGTCTTTAAAAGCATATTTCTTATTGGAAACTGAAATACGTTACCTAAACAAGAATATTTAATTCACTAAACTGTCTTCATTTAATGAAGACCTGGCAGAAGGGGTAAAACTAGATGATCTTTAAGGTCCCTTCCAACCCAAACCATTCTATGATCCTCTGATTTTATTATCACTTTAACAAAACAGTAAATCATGTTTCCTGTCATTCACAGGGATCGAGCCCACAATCACTACCTTATAAAAGATGTGCTTTCGATGAGGTTCCCTGTCCACACACAGCAAGAACCCGTACTGTGGGCACTGTGGTGCCCTGCTCTAGTACAGAGAAATGCAGCTTAGTATTGCAGAGACTTGCAAGAAATAGCTGGATCCATATCAGCCACCTTTACATATGTGTGCTGGGTGTGACTACAGTGAACTGGTCCCTTTGGGTTTGTTTTATAGTCAGACATGGGGTGGGGTGAGGGAAAAACAAGAAAAAAATCATTTTAGGCTCTCATTCTGGTGTAGATGTTCAGAATAAACCAAAGGAACTGTGCCCTAGCATTGCCTGTTTCTATCGGCTACAGAAGGAACACACAGTGATTCAGAAGATCACTAAAATTAGGCTTGATGAATCCCATACTAATTTTTACAGGCAATTTGCGTTTGAGGAATGCACAGATTTTTCCTTTCAATTAAAATACCAGAATTAGGTTCATTCCACAAAACTGTTTCAAATTTGCCTCCTCCTTCCTATTTTGAGAATTTTAAAAGTTCTATTTCACTTGGTATTGGTAATTATGGCTTCATTCTTTTACAACATTCCCCTATTGCTAATTTTTTGAGGTTGTGTCTAGGCTATAGTGTTTTCTGGGTTTCCTCACTTAGACTATGGTGGGGATCTGGCATATTTAATTGGGCCAGGGGACACTGCAGTTCTGTGATTTGTGCAAGGGGCAGTGAGGACTATCCACCACCTCAAACCAAAAAAGTAAAAAATAAAATTTAAAGTCTGTAGACCTTAAGTGAACTGATCTGTAAACTTTAAGTGTACAATTAATCAGTAATACCTTACATAGAGAAAAGCCAAAGAAATAAACAATCCTAAAATACAGTGTAGTAGTACGCAACGTGGATTCCTCACATTTATTTGAGGAATATGAGTTCATTTATTTCTGTTTTAATTAGAATGAGTCATAGGTTCTGTATTTTCTTTTGTGACAGAGGCTTTTTTATTCTATTCATAGAATACATTCTTTTTTAACGCAGTTAGATAAGAAGCGGCATCTCAGCATGGCATGAGTGATCTAGAATTATATTTTAAAACAAAGTATTTTAATTATAATTATGATCTGAGAATTAATTTTAAACTGTACATCACAGTTGTTTTTTTGTTTTTATTCAGGGAAATAATTTTGTCTTTCTGAACTTTTAGATTATTTGACTATGTCAGAGGAGCACAGTTTACTCAATAGTTTCTCTGCACCGTAAGGAACATTAATGCCCTCCTCAATCCAGTCACTGGATATCACAATGGTTTTGTGAAATAATTTATGTCATAACAGTCTTTATAATAATAACTTTAAGCTTATTCTTCATGTTTAAAATACATTCCAGAAGCTCAGTGCTCTAATAAATAGAAACATTTTCATATTTCCCACCCTAACTTTATTTCTGGATCACCCTGATGTTCTTTTGATGAGAGGTTTAGAGGTTTACCCTTGTGTCCATATACCCCTGTCTATCTCTGGACTGCTTTGAAAGAGACTAGAAGGGGCATTGGAGAAAACCCTGTTTATATTCCATGTAGAGAATAACACCTACGTGATTTTTCTCGGGCCATCAAAAGCTCCTAAAGAAATGTTACATGTCTAAAAACTGGAAAAGGTTGGAAAATGTTGGATCAGCTCAAAAAGAATTCTGATTCTCTTGTGCTTCATAGATACGTTTATAGGCAATAGTTATATGTCCTTTGGAAATTAATGCTTTTTAACATTACTTTTTTTTTACTTGTAAAACAGTGAAGTCCAAATCCCTGATCTCTCTATTTGTCTGTCTTGGACAATCAATATGATTTAATCTTTCTGGAGCCTAGGGATGTGTCTATTCTGATGAAAGAAAGACAAGGAGCAGCCCCTAGCCCTGATGCCAGGTAGAACTGAATTGCTCATGTCCATGCTGTGCTAGGGACATCTCCTCCCTGGCAGGCTGGCTACATCCACAGACACATACCGCCTTTGGCATCTTCGGGATCACCTAGTGCCCCTAATATGCAAAATTATTAGCACGTGTGACAGTGGTGGTAGTGGGGATAATTTCAAAGTGCCTGAAATAGTGCAAGGATTATATTGCAGTTTGCTAGGGAAAAGTTTTTATAGCGTGGAAGTGAGAACATGTCTTCTGTGCGCTGGCATATGGCATATGTAGGAGTACTCAAAGGTACAGAACTGCTTTGGATGATATTGTAAGTCTACAGAGAATTGTGTCAGGCAGACCTCGTGCGGCTGTATGTACATTGCCTTATGGAGACAGAACCCGGATGGCTTTGTTCTCTGAACGGGAATCAACCTATGCTGTGAAAATCATGCTGGAGTGATCCAGGACAGATCCCAGAGAGTGAGCTGACACTTAAACCATGTGGAGGACCAAGTCTGGCACAAACTTGTTACTGACTGTGTTATTGATGGCAATGTAGATGTATGCTGAATGACTAGGGTATGCAATATTTCCGATTAAATCCTGTCCGTGATTGAGGATTCATTTGTAGTATAGTTTAACTAGTACACTTCTAATATAGTTTACCTTTACCGATATAGTCAAGGATTGTCTTTATGATGACTTTGTCATGATGATAGCTCACCATTATCCTCAAATTGACTAAAAATTTAGGATTCCTTTCTCTGTCTCTCTCTCTCTTACATTCCATATAAATTAGAATTATCCCTATATGCAGAAGTGTCTTAGTCATAGTTACACTCTAAAACTACAGACACTGGCACAGTTACTTCTAGGGCGTGTATTGTGTTTTCTGCTCTTCAAATGGACTTGGGATATAGGGAATTAAAAAGATTCTTTGGGCCTTTCATTGCTTCACTATACCATATGTGTGGATGTTTGCTGCGATAAAGCTAACACTGGAAACGTTCCCATTATGGTCAGATTTGCAAAGTACCAATTAAAAGTCGCCAAGCAAATGCTGACAGGTTTTCACCAGGAAAAAACAAAGTATTGTGTAATCGCATCACTGAGCAGGGCATATTTAATAGGAATATTAGGATGCTAAGCCAAAAAAAAGAGAAAAGAATTTACAGTTTCAGCAGACATCAGAAATGCTGCGACTGTTTAGGGGTGATACACAGGGCTAACTACTTTCAACTGCTGAAGCAGATTAAATGTAATTCTGTACGAATAAAGTTTTGCAGAGTTCAACTGGTGAGTTTCCAGTTTATGGCCAAAATATATTTCATTAATCCTGCAAAACAGGCTTAGTCATAATTAGACACCCTTCAAGCTCCTTTTACAGTCAATGAAAGGCTCCCCAGAAAACAAGGTTCACTTGGGATTCTCAGTCTGGATGTGCATGTTTCTCTCAACTGATCATAGAAGTAACCTACAATAACTAGCCCCCAGACCTCTTTAAACTGAGATAAATCAAGAGATAGGTGCATGGCCATATGCCTTAAACGATTATATCTCACTATTTTTCTTTATCATCCTTGTTTTCCTCTGTAAAATACATTCCGATCTTTCAGTATGTTATTGATGTTTCCAAATTAATAATCGTCATTGACATATTAACATTTTTCTGCCAAAGATATCAATTATTTTTCTGTACTAGATAAAAATTATTAAATAATATTGGTCCTAAGATGTTTTTTTAAGTAGCTACACTCATCATGTCAATCCAGACTGCTGTTTCTATATTCTTCTAAACCCATTATGTCTTTCTTCTCTTGATGCCCAGGTTCAAGTTCTTGCCCATCTTCCTTTGCCTAATTAATTATTTTTGTAATGACAAATGTTATCTTATTTTCCATTTCTTTCTATGTATGTGATTTTTATTTCTTGCAAAATGTGTTTTAAAAGCTTACACCTAGTTGAGGTCATGCTATTCTCTGAAGTTTTAGAACCTTTCACAGTAGTTTTAAAAGCTACTGCATTTGTAAATTCCTGTGTTTGTTCTTACAAAAATTTAAAGCAGAGGTTAGATGTCTGAGGGTTTTTTTCCCGTCTCAGCCATATTCTATTTCCAGAACTTGTCTTTATTCCTCTGTGCAAAAACATTGTCCTTACTGAAAAAAATTCAAACAGTTTTGAGACTTTAAGTTTATAAAGAAATTTATAAAGAAAATTGCCTCTTTGGGCAACCTGTTCCAGTGTTTG
>VWZZ01006767.1:211725-233970 GCA_013399095.1 Psophia crepitans
CTCTGCCTATGGCAGTCCAGGCTACTGTTAGCATTCTTTGCTGTGAGGACATATTTTTGGCTTGTGTTTAACTTGGTGTCCATCAGGACCTCCAGGTCCTTCCCTGCCAAGCTGCTTTCCAGCCATTTGGACCAAACCTGGACCTCGTACCTGGGGGTTTTCCTCANCAGTCTATAACTGGGCACAGCACTCTCGGCTTGTCTCACCAGGGCTGAGTAGAGTGGAAGGATCACCTCCCTTGACCTGCTGGCAACACTCTGCCTATGGCAGTCCAGGCTACTGTTAGCATTCTTTGCTGTGAGGACATATTTTTGGCTTGTGTTTAACTTGGTGTCCATCAGGACCTCCAGGTCCTTCCCTGCCAAGCTGCTTTCCAGCCATTTGGACCAAACCTGGACCTCGTACCTGGGGGTTTTCCTCAACAGGTGCAGAACTCTGCATTTCCCTGTGTTGAATTACATAAGGTTTCTGTTGGCCCGTTTCTTCAGGCTCTTTGAACGGCAGCACAGCCATATGGTGTATCAGCCACTGCTCCTAGTTTTGTAACATCTGCAGACATGTCACAGTTGAACAGAATTGGCCCTGGTATTGAACCCTGGCACATAACACTAGTGACTAGCCTCCAGCTGGACTTGATGAGGCTGATCACAACTCTCTGGGCCTGACAGTTGAGCCACTTTTCAATCCACCTCACCACCCACTTATCTAGTCTATATTTCATCAGTTGGTTCATGACGATTTTATGAGGACAGTGTCAAAATCTGAAGTCAACATAAACAACAGCTAATTTACTGAGCCAGTCATTTCTCTGCAGAAGGCTACCAGGCTGTTCAGGTATGATTTCTCCTTTGTAAATCCATGTTGACTACTCTCAGTCAGCTTATTTTCTTTAATATGATTGGAATGGCTTTCTCACTTTCACAGGGACTGAGATGAGGCTAACTGGCCTGGAGTTTCCCCAGCCTGACAGTTTCTTTTTTCCATTGCATAAGAACCTCTTGTGGTTGCCATGATCTTTGCAAGATAATTGAAAATGGCCTTGCAACAACATTTTCCAGCTCCATCAGCACTCATGGATGCCCAGGACCCATAAATATGTGTATTTTCAGTTTCTTTAAATATTCCCCAATGTGTTCCTTCTCTACTGAGAGTAACTCTTCCTTGTTCCAGACTTTTCTGCAGATTTCAGGAACCTAGGATACCTGAAAACAAGTCTTAACAGTAAAGACCAAGGTCTTTTCCATGTTGTTCTTCACCAGGTTCCCTGCCCTATTCAACAGTGGGCTGATAGTCCTGGTCTTCCTTTTGCTGCTGATGTCCCTCATGAAACCTTGCCAGATACAACTCCAAATGTGTTTTGGCTTTCCTAACCACAACCTTGCACACTTGGACAATGTCTCTATACTTTTTCTGTGTTACACTGCTTCCACCTCTCATATGCTTCCTTTTTTACATATGAATATAGTGAATATGTGCAAGAGTCAGTCCATGTTCATCCATGCAGGCGTTCTGTCACCTTTATGTGATTTCCCGCACACTGGGATGGACCATTCACAAGCTTGGAGAAAGTGACCTTTGAGAAACAACCAGCTCTCTTTTGCCTTGTTTCCTCTTTTCAGGATCACAAATGCCACCATCTCTCTGGGACCAAGACTTCCCCCAGCCTTCACGTTTCTGACCATTCATCATCACATTTATTATTTGTTATGATTCCAAGATCCAGCAAAACATCTGCCTTCATCAACTTCTCTATCACCTGTGCCAGGAAATTGTCAACAATTTACTCCACAAAGCTCATGGATTGATTGAGCTTTGCTGTACTGTCCTTCCAGTGGTTTAAGTTCCCCATGAGGGCCAGGACTTAAGGATGTGAGGTTTATTCCAGTTGTCTGAAGAAAGCCTCATCTATTTCTTCCTATTCAGGAAGTCACCTAATACAACGTCTGAGCGACGTTGTGATCTGCCGCCTAAACCTGTCCCCATCAGCTCTCAGCATGCTCAACCTCCATGCCTAGGCAGAGCTCCAGACATTCTGGTGGCTCCCTTGCATAAAAGGCAACTCACTTTCCCAGGCTGTCCTTCCTAAAAACCTTGTATCCTTCCACTGCAGCACTTGAACTGCATGAGGTACCCCACCATATCTCCATCATCCCAGTGAGACTACAGCCCTGCAATTGAACACAGACCTCTAATCCTGTTTGCTCCCCATGCTGTGAGAATTCACAGATACACCCACTTGTGGTGATTTCCCAGAAAGGGTATGAGAGTTTCCCCCATCATGATGTCCTCTCACCACTTGCTGTTTGTGGGTCACTTGAGGTTACCTCCCTTCAGCTCTGTTTTGTTGACTGCAAGGTCTCTCTTGTCCAGATCTTGATTTTAACTGATCTAATTCTAGCTTCCAGACACTACTAGGCCCCTTTCAATCTATCAAGTGTTTTCTCCACAGAAGTGCTATTGAATATAAGAAGCTGCTTTTTAAATAGCAGAACCTTCTCCAAATTTGAACTAAATGTTGTTAAGGCGTTAACTAGGACGGTCATCAGTCTGAAATTATTCTTTCAAAATTGGAGAGAGATACATTCTATTAGACAATTATTTACCACAATTGCTCATTAACATATAATTGTGGTTCTTTTGCTCGGGGTTATTAAAAGCAGTAATAGCTGTATGTGCTTACTTTAAAAAAAAAAAATACTGTGCTTCTTTTGGTTTTGAATTCATTCTTAAGTGCATCATTAGCATTCAAAAGGAATTATAACAATATAATGACTGGAAAATAACCTTTCTAATGATTGCTGTTAAATTTTAAAAAATGATACATAGGCAATAAAGACTTTAAAAACCTCCTTCGTTGTATATCTTGGTGAATGCATATGTACATATAGACCTCTTTGGGAAAGATCTTAGGAATGTGTGCTTTACCTGACGAGGAACAAAGCTCATTACCACTACAGTAATCAATAACCCCTGCTAATGTGTTCAGCTGGCGACATAGACCAGATCAATAAAACCTGCCACATGCTTTTGTTTTAGGAAATGAAACCTTTTAGTTCTTAATTAAGGGAGAGACCTCACATCCTTAATGATATTTGCAATGACTGTTGCCACAGAGGACAAGAAGAACCCAATCTGAGGGTTGCTTTAAAAGACTTTGACAAAGTAATAAGAGAGTTGAGCCAAAACTGATCTAAATTTGTTTAATTTATTTTAATGCAGGAAGACTGGGGAAAAAATTGTTCAGAACAAGGAGAAATATTCTGATGAATTAATGCGGTTACCAGAGGAAATAACACTCCCATTAGTACGACGTGTGTGTCTGCAATCTGGCAACAAAGGATACACAATCCAACCATGTAGGAGTGCTTTGTGTGGTACTGATTGTGGGTCTTTAAGGCATAGCCACTGTAAAATGTAAGTTATTATTTTTAGCTTCGTCTCTGTTGTTATTCTTCTGACTTCTGTATAATTCTATGGACGGGTGCATTTTCTACAAGGCAGTTAAGCTAAGGGAAAGCACATGTGGAGTGGAAAGCAGGAACAATCTAACAATAATGACTGCGCTGAAAATGGCTCAGCTATGTTTAGCTAATACAAGGATAAACATACGAGAGGGAATGAATTACTTCAAATGTTTAATAAAATATCTTATTTGCATAATACATGAAAGATGCAAATGGGCTTGTACGCATGGGTCTTGATGATAGAATTATTGTCTTTTGCAATGCTTGCGTGTTGGGAAACAGTTCAAATCTGAGGCTTACATAACTGCAACTAACCCTTTCACTCCCAACGTAGTTTCTGTGACAGATTTACTGCTATGAATTCTTAAGGGTTCAAGCACATTTTAAGAGGAGCATATCTAAGGGTTCAGATTTGCAACGCATTAAACCTTCACAGAAAGTGTCTAACAAGGTGTGGGGATATGGAAGGAAACGTAGGAATTGAAAGTAGAAAAAAACCCCAAACACAACAACTAACAATGCCAAAGCTTCCATTACCAATAATTCTACAAATGCAAATCTACATGCCTAATTTTACGTACAGGAATGATCATTTGCAGGACCAAGTTCAAAGATCATCAGTATTAACTGAGAAATAAAAAGCTATGAAAATGTAATGACTGACTCCCCTTTCATTTGCACAGTAAAAGCCATCACTAAATGTGCTGAAAGCAGTAGTATTATAGTAGTTTAAAACCAAGAAATTAATTTTAGGCTAGCTGCACATACAGGGAACAGCATGATGTGGAGGAGATAAAGATAGGTAAAGAGGTAAAGAAATGTTTCGTGCACAAAAAAGACGTGAAGCATGCAATTTCTCAAAGTACTTTTTTTTTTTAATATACATTGCAATACTTCGAGAACAACACTTGCACCTTGAAATGCAAAATCTGGCATATGTAAGACCTGAACTTTGTACAGAAAATGGGATTTATTTTGTTTTGGTTTGGGTGTAGGTTTTTTGATTTTAGGTTGAATTTGATTTCTGGTTTTTGTTTTAGGTTGGGTTTTTTGTTTGGATTTGAGTTTTTTGTGTGTGTGTGGCAATGGTATTGGAGCAGTTCTGGCTGAATAAAAACAAATAACTAAGCCAGTATTTTAGCTTGTCAAACAAGATTTTTTTTCTGTGATGAAACATTTGTTTCATTTTTTTCAATTTGGTGTTCCTCTTTAAGCTTAAACAAATTGTGAAACAAAGTACTGCAAGGAAAATTTGCATTTTATCATTCCATATGTTGTAAATGCTTATTCTGGTGAATAAACTATTCACTTGGAAAAAGACCTACCTGTACTTACCACTAAAAGAAGCACAGGGGATAGTTTTGTAACATTTCTTACTTATCTCTAGCCAGCATCAAATACAGATATCTAAACTTTATTCAATAGTTTAAATGTAGGTATTGGCTGCTTTTCAGCTTTCCTACAATATCTGAGACATCAAAATTTAGCTTGCATCTGACAGAAGAGCAGGGGTAAACCTCTTGCCTTTCTGGTTGGATACCACATGGCATGTTTACACTAGATATCTATGTGTAGGCAAATTAATAGCTTTCCAAGTCAAAACTTATTTCCTTTATAGCCAGCGACACAATGGAGGTGAAATGAACTGACCTCTAAAGACACTTCTTGTAGATGAGATTTAGGATGTTAGGATGAAATGAAACATTATTGGGAAGTGCTGCTCTAACTCTGATGATAAAATAAATTGCCTGATGATTTGTCTAGGTCACATACCTAATTCTTTTTAAAAAAAAAAAAAAGAAAAAGGAAGAGTTCTACCTTCTATGAAAGTAACATCACCTCTGGATGCTTTAATAATATGTCCTGTCTGAAGCCATTGAGGACCTTGCTGTTAACTTGAATGGTAGCAAAAGTGGACATTTTATTCATATGAATTAAGGTGCCACAATACAGTAATAATTTTCTCACACTTTCCATTTTTGAACAAGATATTTCAAGCCTCAGATTTCACGTGCTTCCAAGTATCTTTAGATGCTCATATAGTACAACACTGACAAATAGAAAACAGCCTATTTTAGAAGATTATGCTATATAAAATACAAGCTAAGTTTCTGAGAAAATGAAGAAGAGAAAAATAGCTCTAAGAGGCTATATTTCAACCAGATGAGGAAGCTTAGTGAAGAAATATGATCAAAGCAATTTAATATATGCCTGCCAGAAATAATAGGTACATATTAAAACTTCTACTTTTAACTTTGGGTATGGTTGTTTAAAGATTTGCATACATCCATAGCTGTTGAACATTTTTCTTTCTACAAATTCCATGAAACAGCTTGCAACTCAATGGAATATGGAAAAAAAAGCCAGTCAAGAGAGAAGAAGAGAGGGTGCCAGGGAGACTTTTAGGATTAACACATCTGTGGTGAATATTTAATTAGCCAGGGATAACAACAGGTAATTATGAAATCAAGCAAAATTTTATTATACATCATTTTATAATTCATGTGGGTGTGTCATAAAATTACAAGCATTTGAACTTTTAAAAATCTAACTATGTGTTTAATGCAAATATAATCACGCTAATGTGATTCACATTCCTTAAAGTGCACATTGGGAGAGTGGGTAATAATGAGAAGCTTTGTAAACAAAATAACTGGGAGATACTGGATGTAGAACTATTAAAGCATGTTATTTATTGCAAAATTTGGAGGAGAGAAAAGATGACCTATAATCAGCTCTTCATTTGTCTTTTTTAATTCTCAGGTATTTTAGGATTACATTTTTCTTTTATTGTTCCTTTATTTGTTAGTGCTCGCAGTAGAAACACCAGCCTAGTCAGAGCTCTTCTTCACCTTGCAGAGTCCTTGGGTATGGAAGTCCAGGAGATGTACTGTGTGGATGGAGGTCATGAGTACATGTTCA
Source organism: Psophia crepitans (assembly GCA_013399095.1). NCBI lineage: Eukaryota > Metazoa > Chordata > Aves > Gruiformes > Psophiidae > Psophia > Psophia crepitans. Next base: position 218,112 of record VWZZ01006767.1, read on the forward strand.
CAGCATTTCACTGTAATTCAGCTGGTTATGGGGAAGGAGATGATCTCCTCTGAACAGCCTCTGGCAGAAGCTCTGGTGACTCCACAGGAAACCTCAGCCTATGTGGATAAAGTTATCACAGAATCACAGAACAGTTGTATATAAAGTTATAATACACGGAAACTGGAAGATGATTAGCTGTCTAAGGTTCGTTGTTACAGTAATGTATTAGCCCAGATTGCCAGTGGCTCCTAGGGTACCACTGAGTTTCCAAAATATTCACATGAGATGGCAAATATGATCTCGTGAGTGACAGCTGGGGGGAATGGGGAATATGTAGACCTTCTAAAATCACATAAAACACCTACATTTAGACCGCTGAATCCTACCATGAATGTCTACGTTCAGGTGAATTGAGTAGTTTTCTATTCCCCACTAAATGAATTATGATATCTGGTGCACTCCTGGACTTAAATGTTGGTGTCTTAATCTCAAATGGGATCTTAACATAATTGCGTAAACTCAAGGAACTGCAATGAGACTAACAACAGCCTGCATCAGTCAGAATGTTGCCAGTAGGTCAAGGGAGGTGATCCTTCCACTCTGTTCAGCCCTGGTGAGACAAGCCGAGAGTGCTGTGCCCAGTTCTGGACTGCCCAGTACAAGAGAGACATGGACTTACTGGAGCAAGTCCGGTAAAGGGTCACAAGGCTGAATAGGGGTTTGGAACATCTGTCATATGAGAAGAGGCTGAGAGAGCTGGGACTGCTCAGAAGAGAAGTTTCAGGGAGATTGTGTCAATGTGAATAAACACCTGATGGGGGGAGTAAAGAAGATGGAGGCAGAGTCTTCTCAGTGGTGCCCAGGGAACAGCCATGAGACAATGGGGACAAAGTGAAATACAAGAAATTTCTTTTAAACACAAGAAAAACACTTTATTTTTTTTATTATTTTTACTATGAGGGTGGTCAGACACTGGAACAGGTTGCCCAAAGAGGCTGAGGAATCTCCTTCCTTGGAGATATACAAAATCCAACTGACATGGCCTTGGACAGCCTGCTGTAGGTGACCCTGCTCTGAGCAGGGGTTTGAACTCTACATCTGGAGCCGTCTTCCCACCTCAGCAGTTCTGTGATTCTATTTTGCTGATATGTGCAAGGAAGGAAGAGCTGATGGAAGAGCTGCTTAAGAACACCTCTGCTAGACAAGTGGGATTTCCAGTATCTGTAAATACAACAATGCAGGCAAATAGAGTTCCTTGATTATGTCCTGGTTTCAGCTGAGAGAGAGTTTATTTTCTCCATAGCAGCCAGTGTGGGGCTGTGTTTTGGGTTTGTGCTGGAAGCAGCGCTGATAGTGCAGAGATGTTTTTGCTGTTGCTGAGCGATGCTCACACAGAGCCAAGGCCTTTGCTGCTTCTCGCACCGCCCCGCCGGCGGGATGGCTGGGGGTGTGCGGGGAGTTGGGAGGGGGCAGACAGGGCAGCTGACCCNCCTTGGTTTGCTTTGCTTGTGCATGCGGCTTTTGCTTCACTTATTAAACTCTTGTATGTGAACCCACGAGTTTTCTCACTTTCACTCTTCTGATTCTCTCCCCCTTTCTGAAGAGGAGGACTGAGCGAGTGTCTGCGTGGTGCTCAGCTGCCGGCTAGGGTAAAACCACAACAGATTCATACTCATATGCATCCAGTATCCAAAAGTACCTACCTTTGGACACAGAAGAATGTAATACTGTAGCTCATATTGCAACCTGAAAAGCAAAGCAAGGTGTAGCACTGTGTAGAGCCTTTTCTCTCTCCTGTGTGCTATTTTGTTAGAAATGTGATTTTTATACCTCATATGCATATGCTGGTCAGACCATGCGGTTTAACTAACAGTTTTATACAGATTCATAGATCTCTGGTCATAAGCAAAATATGTGGGAGTTTCAGAATAGATTTTTGAAGGATTTGCTCGCTGGTAAACAACTTGATTCCTCATATAACTCCTGGTTCTTGGTATCCAGATTATTCATACAACTATTATTTCATTCATTGAATTTATTTTGAAGCATTTCAACTACTGACCTTCAAAATGGTATCATAAAACAGTTCACACCAGGGTTCTTCCCAAAAGTCAGTAGAATCGTGGAATCATAGAATATCCTGAGGTGGAAGGAACCCATAAGGTTCATCGAGTCCAGCTCCTGGCTCCACACAGGACCAGCTCAGTCAGAGCAGATGACTGAGAGCATTGTCCAGACGCTTCTTGAACTCAGCCAAGCTCAGTGCTGTGACCGCTTCCCTGGGGAGCCTGTTCCAGGGCCCGACCACCCTCTCGGTGAAGAACCTTTTCCTGATCTCCAACCTAAACCTCCCCTGTTGCAGCTTGAGTAGGAATGAGAGTGTACTTGTTCTGGCACTTTGTAATGCCCATAGCTCTTCAACATTATCTCAACACTAATACCAATGCTAACACTCCTCATAAAAACATAAGAAAGCTATATTCAGTCACATCAAAAATCCATGCAATTCAGCAGTCTGTGTTCAACAGTAATAGAAAGCTGAAGAGTAGGTATGAGTAAAGCATACATGGTACCTTCCCTTAGTAGTCTCCCGTTATATCATTCATGTCCCAAATTATTAGCCCACTGTTTGGCAATAACGTGCTAAATCTAGAAAGTATTATATCAACAAAAAGTGAAGGAAAACGATCAACGAAATTCACCCGCTGAAAGAGACTTTGGTGTACTGTCAGTTTTACTTTGTTAAGGCTTTGTTTAAATGCCTTCACTGAGTTGTTCCTGTACAAATATAATCTTGCAGCAGTGACGCGACTACATATATATTTTCAGTCCTTTGTGATGTGGAACTTAGTTCTAATAAGCTTTTCTTCACAGAGGAGTATGTGGGGCAGACAGTGAGATTTAAGACGTTAGTATGTCTTCGCCCACTCGAAGACTCTTCACAAACTCTCCATGGAAATCCTTTAGCTTCAATTCCATTGCATTTATGTTGTAAGTAGCTGAATGACAGGAAAACCAAGTTAATTTTATGACTGCATACCCAAATTCAATTTCAGTTCAAAAAGTGTAAATTATATTTGTAAACTGATACATAGTTTTTCAATTTAAGACAGAGCCAGCCATTCCGTGAAGAGTAGTTGGTATTTTTCCTCTATGATATTGTAATTGAAACTCTTTCTAAGGAAAGACCTTCCAGCATCAGGCTTAGAAAGATATTTTTTTTTTAATTTTTATAGCTGACTCATAAGCCCTGAAAAATGGATCTTATAATGGAAATGCTGACATAACATTAACCATAGCAGCAAGAACAGCACTATAGTAATTTATTTACATGTTGCTTTTCAATTACTTTACATACTATTGTTATCATTTTTATGGCAAGTATTATTTTTCAACAAGTTTCTGATTTGCAATTTTACACTGCAATCTTTACAGTTGGCTGGGGTCTTCTTACAAATTAATTACACCGTTGAAGGAAATTGCTTAGGTTGAGAAAACTGACACAATATATTCTTGTTTCCAAAGGGAAAACTTAATGTCTTCACTACAGTATGGGCCCAGTCAGTCCTATTGTAGTTGCCTCTGTAGTGGTAGACATAATAAGACAAATAATAATGTAATAATAATTCTTAAAAATCATCGCTAGACATCTGTTCCAGCCAAAAAAAAGATTGCTGGCTTAATTCTCTGCTCAATTCCAAAGATTTAATATTGGTACAACTCCAATTTCTGTGAATTTATTATAGATTGTACCACTTAGAAGAGCTAAACCTATCTCTTTTCTAATGGAATGAACTAAAATCTGAAGGAATATATATAAACCACAGATTTACGGGGAAGGAGAGGACAAGGACTTTATTCATAACAGAATTATAGGAAGAATAATTACACTATCTTAGGTGTCTGTAAACTATTAACGCAGAAGTACAAGGAGGTACTTCAAGTTTAATTCATGATCAAAATGATGACTTAACTGTCATCACAGAGACTTTGTGGGGTATGCTGCATGTCTGACACAGATATAGAAGAATACAGTTTGTTCAGGGAGACAAGCAAGGAAAAAAGGCAAAAAATGTGTTTTATATCAAAGATGTAAATATTAGTTTAGATACTACATGAGAATAGACTGAAAATCTGTGACTAATATTAAAACGGAAAAAGAAAAGGGAAGTGCTATGTTTGAGGATTACTCTGAACTACCACATAGGTACTATAAGTAAAACCCAGGAGAGAAGACTTTTTGTAACTAATAGAAGAATGAGCAAAGTGTCATAACTGGTAATAGCTAATATTTAGCCATCAAGAGGCCTATTGGGAGTGGGGAAAAAAGGAAATGCATTGTTCAGAAAGATTTTCGAAATAGTTAAGAAGTTATTTAAACAGAAGTTGGAGACACCCATGAGACAGGCTAGCTCTTCTGTATGGATTCTGTTAAAATGGGAAGAAGTTGCTCAAATGAAGGTGAGACTGACAACATTATGATATGATCCTTAACAAAACATTGGACAGAGAACAGAAGAGTAAGAGCAAGGGACTCTAAGAAAAAAAAAAACCAGCTCAGAACTGGTAAGGAAGGGAAGTATATATATGTATATATTTATATATATATAAATAGAGTGCAGGAGAGCTGATAGCTTTTAAAAGAAATAAGTGCAAATTATTCCATTTCAGATGGTGGCTAGGGGAAACAGCAATAGATTAACTCAGCTAAATCGAAGTATCTTTCCTGTCCTTAAATTCAACAGGAAAGTTCACAAAATGCTAACATGACCAAATACCGGGAAATAGTCTTAAGGAAAAGGTTTACATGGAACTGTAGGCTGTGATGAGGAAAGAGATGCAACTAGGGAGAGAATTCTGAAAAAACACCACTCTGTAAGTATATTAACAGTTAAGAGGAAGGAAGGTGTCAGTTTGCTAGAGAGTGGAGAGGAATTTGGTGTGCTAACAAAAGTGTTTGCGTCCCTGTTTGTACTACTCTTTTTGGGAAGATATGACCCACATTCCAAATCCCCCCAAGTGAACTTGAAGGAGCTTAGATTTCCACATGTTCCATTGCATTTCATATCACTTCAGTCATAAGGTGAAATCAAAGAAGGATTTCTCTAACGAAATGCAAGAAATACAAAAAGTGAAGTCTATTTATTACACAGAGTGTAATTACCGTAAGTCTCAGGTGCCAACGTCACTACTCATCATGTGAATTATTTCAGACTTTATCCACTAGAAACTAATACAGAACACCAATAGTGAAAAAGAAACAATGGCACACTTTCTACACTCTTGTGTCAACTATACCAAGGTTAAAATATTCTGATTTATAGCACAGAAGGAGTATAAGGGAGAACTTAACTTTTCTCTTGGTTGGTCATTTTCTTTCCCCCCTATTCATCTTACCTGATGCTTCATAATGGGACAGAAAATGTCAAAATACGCCTCTTCAGTTTTGAGATCTTCTTACTTTATCTGTATTATTAGTGCTATCTGTCCTATGGTAACATTCAGTAGTTAAAGAAATTACAGTATAAGTGGACAAGACAGCAAAGAGTGCAAGAGAGGCTCGCAGCATTCCTCTGAAGCACATGCTTTTTACTCATGCTGCCTACCCACACTGACTGTCTACTGCAACTGTGCCAGGGGATGAATAAAACAAGCACAGAAGAAATAGTCATCTTGACATGCAGGGGAGGGTTTGAGACCAATCCATAATTATCTATGCAGAGGGGAGATAGTATATATTACATGCATAAACTTGTAATTGTGTTCATCAGGCATTCCCAGGCACTACCTGATAAGGGGTGTATCTGAATACATCAGTCTAGTAAAGTTAGAAGAAAACAGTCTCTCTACTATGCCCGTATTATCTTAAAAGAGCATTGACTGTTTCTCCTATTTGCTCACCTTGTGGTTACGTAGTTTTGTGTACGGTGTACTGCTGCTGACTCCCTGGATGCACCCTAGCCTCTGCCGGCTTTATTTGAAGTATCTCACCTTCTGCAGGGAGATCCTACTTTGTACCTTCCTTTTGAAAATGCGGGCATTCCAAGGGGACATGTCTAAGGTTTTCTCAGCAGCTAGATTACATCACCTAGGCAGACAGAAGTGCTGCCAGGACAGTTTCAGAGCCTGATCCAAAGCCCACAGAAATGCCCACTCTCTTCCACTGACTTGGCAGGGTTTTGGATCAGGCCCCTGGTTTGTGAAGAAAAAGCTGGTCTCCACACATAAAGGAGCCCTGAGGAACAGTGACATAGCCCCAATAACATCCTGACTCAGCTGCTCCCAGGGCTTTGTAGGAGAGCAACTAGCCCCCCAAAAGATCATTCCAACCCAACAAGATCCCAGGGAAGAAGGTCAGGGAGGAGTCCCGACGACCCCAACTCATCTCTGCAGGGCTCTCCCAGGGAAACCCCAGTCCATGGGCCAGGGGACACCTGTCACCATGAGCCAGCATGGGAGGATTCTCATCACCCCACAGACTGAGGGGTCACTGCCATCAAAAGAGTGGCACTCAGTGTGGGTGCAGGGGAAGGGTATTCCGGGTTTTCACAGGATTTACTGTGGGATGTTTTAGGGCCAAACCAAAGACGGGAAAAGGAAGGAATCAAAGCAGTTTGGGGAGGAACATATGGGAAAATAGAGGGATAAATGCGTAAAGGAGCTGGTTGTGTGCAAGCAGGGGCTGAACAGCGCAGTGTGTCCTGGAGTCTTACAAAACCTATTTCTAGCTATTTTCCTGAGTAAGGGTCTCTCCATCCTGTGTACAGAGGTGTGTGTGTGGGTCTCAGTGACAGCCCCTGCAGCTGGGGCCAGAAGTCAGAGGGCTCTGGTGTCCATGGTGTCCATAACTGCCATGAACATGGGTGTGATTGTTAGTGAAGATCCTTCCGGTTGAGTCAGACAATAGGTGATGTAGGCTGGGGAAAGGATGTGTGTCTCTGAGGATGAGACCACGGGAGGAGCTGGCAGCTGGAGGGACCAGGGGTCCAGGCCAACTACTAGAGAAACCGTGAGGTCTGGAGGTGGCTTGCAAGACCCTCTTGTGTGTGTGTATATGCAAGAGTGTCTGTACCTGCAGCTGCAGCTGGTCTGTGGCCTCGACTGGGCAGAATGACTGACTGAGCCCAGCCATACGTGTATATATCTTCACTAAAAGATCTTCATCTTGCGTAGCTAGAAAAGGGAGCAGGATGGGGTTGTTGTTACTGTTAGTGTTTGTGTGAGTGTTCTGTTTGTCTGTGTTGATCTGTGTGGCTGGCTGTAAATATCTGTATGTTAGCTATGTGTACATGTGCTCCACGGGTGTGTGTTTACTGGGGATACTAACCCAACCTGGCTGCTGGTTGGACCTGGGAGCATGGAGCTGTCACAGACTCACGCCCAGCAGGCTTCTGGATTTGGCAACTTCCTAACCTAGACCAAGTGCTGCATATCAGGGCAAGGAGCCTTACTTGGTTCTGTGTTCCCTGAAACAGTCCTACATCATACAAACATTTAGTGACATATATAAAATATAGCCAAATTAGAATTAAGATTAGGTTTATGTATTTCCTCTCTCTCTGTTTGTGTGTATTTACACAGACTGTAGACTTAAACTACAACCCACATTATTTAAAGAAAGGACTAAGCTCTAACTAGATTCTCCAGGGAGATAGTAGCTAAGAAGTTTAGACGCTCAGTTCCTAAATCTATTATAACATACTCTAAAATCCTAGTGTCACAATCCTTGGTTATTCTTCTGTGATCAATGGCCTTTCTGCCAGCACCAGATTTTCTGTCCTTTTTCTTCTTTCTTTTTTATTGCTTTCTTCTTGAGGTATGCTGAGTGAAAATAAATAGTAAGGGAAAACAACAACAAAAACAATAAAAAAAAGAAAGAAAAGAAAAAGTATCCATGCTGCTCAATCTTTAAATACCCTTTGACAAGTTACTATAGAAACGACCTTCCCATTGATAATATGAAAGCGATTGAATTCAGAATAGTTTCATTTACTTTCTATAGACAAATTCCATGTAAATATTCAAATACTATGAAGATCAAATGTAGTCTAAAATTGCCCTTTTCACAGTTTCAAGAAAATCCACACTCAAAACACCCAAGAATCTAATGTCATAGCCTGAGTACCATGTCTTAAGGATAAGCAATGTTTAGTACATGCCAGCACCCCCCTCCCCTTCAGAAACTCTCTACTGAGGGAAAGGAAAGGAGGCACTTTACACTCACAGTTTTAAAAAACTCTGATGATATATTTGGCATTTCATCCCTCAGCTGAATAAGAGTTCAGTTACTTTCATGGGCTATGAAGCTTTCTGAAAATTAAGATCCTTCCTTTGTTTCATGGAGGTCCACTGAATACGGTCTTACTGGTATAAAAGGATTTTGTTATGGCTTGTATTGGCAGTGTGCATGTTGGGGGAAATATTTATGTGTAGAAAGGCAAACATAAACTTTAGGGAAAATCACACCCTTTCCAAAATAAAACAAAAAAGAGCAAGAGAAATCCACCAGATGATCAAGCTAGAATAACAGAAACCATAGGACATACTGGTCCTTGAGTCTGCTGTGTGCTTGGAAGTGGGTCCTTTTTCTTGATTCACACTTGGAAAAGCAACCAGCATGAAGTGTTAATTTAGGCAGCACAGCAATGCCACTGCTTTGCTGTTATCTGACACATTTGTTGGCAGCTACTTGGCTTGTTTGTTTTTAGTTTTATCACAAAGACAAATTTCGGATAGGCATTCAGAGTTTGTTTGCAAAATATAATTTTTCGTCTGTGGATTTGTTTCTCTAGTGATTTTTTTCGGGACCTACAACACTCTGCCTTCCTCTAAAATTATTTTCCTCCATGGTTAATTCCATGACTTATAAATATCTTAAGAGCATCCAGATCTCTGCCAACACTGGTACCTATACTTTCCAAGTAAATCAAGATTTGTCTGCAATGTAAAATCTAAAACATGCTGTTAGGCAATACAGTGTACACACTGACCAGCTCTACTGGTCACATACTGCACTGTGATTACTGAATGCTCATAGCAACAGAGACCTCAAAACCAACAGAGCATCTAAAAAAATAATCTAAAAACATTCTAAGACTTTTTTTTTCAACATTTCAGTGAGAATGAAAAAAAACTCTACGTAATTTCATTTAGAGATATTTTATTCCAATTCATAGCGATAATTTGCTGATTAATACCTTATAATTTAAAGCTAGATTCTGAAAACATCTTATTCTTTAGTGTTACACAGAAAACAAGGCACTGTTCAATAAGAATGAGATTATCAGGAGCTAGCCCTGCTGGAGAAAACCTTAGGCAAAAAATGTGTTTACACAAACCATTCATTAAGTGACCGTGAATAATGAATAAATTAATAGAAATTGCTGTCTATCCACAGACAATTCAGTAACAGTTTGCATTTGACAAACTGTTTGCTACAAATAGTTCACACCAGCCACCCATATAACATCTCCAGCTGTATGCGTATTTTGGATTAACGGAGAGATTTTTTCAGACCCGTTTTTCCCCTACATCATCCTTTTGTTTTGTTCTGTTTGTACAGTTTGCACAAAATTGCTCAGCCTGTGGTCTGTAGCCGGCAATTAACACCACTTAGCAGCTGTTAAACAGGGTAATCGCCTGTTGTTATCCTCACCCAGCTCAATTCGGGCACTAATTGCTCTCGGTGCACCACTCGCGAACCCACCAAACCACCAAGTACGATCTGCTGAAGATGCTCTGATGTGGAATGGGCTTCCCTTTCCCCCGCAGGGATCAGTTCGACTGGGTGCTGACACCTAGGGAGAGCGGCAGCACGTGGGAGGGCTGGGAAGGGTTATCCCTGGCGGAGCTGGGGCGGTCACGGAGCCCACGGCTGGTCAGGTTTGCTGGAGAAGAGGAATTGCAGATAAAATCACAGACAGCAACCAGTGCCCGTGTGAGAGGTGCCGGTCCTATCGCTGCCCTCGTTTGAAGAGAGAGAAGAAAATGAATTATGAAGCAGAGCATCCTGTGTAATCCCCACGTACGCACGAGTGTATGGTTAGTGTTTTCTCCTTTCTTTCCTGCTATCCTGAAGACATTTTTAATGGAGATCGAAGTAGATATATTTTTCCTATTAAAACTGGCGGCTTAAAACCAAAAGAATGACAGTGGTGGAAATAAATGGAATTAAAGTATTTAATTATTAAATTAACAGAACGAATTCATGTGATTGTGTTACCTTATTTATCTATGGAATACATTTAATGTGCTCTTTTTGGTGAAGTATTCTTGAAGCACCAGCAATCAATAATGTGAGCATATTTCAGAAATATGCACATATTTTCTTGGCCTGCAGCTATACATAGAAAAGAAATATGCCTCCTAATACAAATGAAATATGCTTTCTAATTGATGGGGAACTTACAAGGGCAACAGTCGGAAGTAGAAGAGGTGGTTTTTATTCACTGTACGTATCTCTTTGCAGCATATTGAATGTGGTTCTAGAATAAGTAATATAAAGTGAATCATGATGTCTTGAATTTACCTCGGATATCCTCTACAGCCCTTGTGCTGGTTACCTGTGCCGGATAGTTTAGAAACACTCATTGATTTCAGATTTCCTCTATTTCAGAAAGCTACTAGTTTTAGTAATCTAATGACAAAAGATAAAAATCACTTATCTACCTCCCAAAGAGTTGGACACCCTAGGCCTTCCATACCACTGGAAGTTAGTTTTTCTCCAAGTATTTCACCGCAAGCACATGCAAGCAGAAATACAGAGAAAAATGGTTATTGCACTGAAAAGAAAATAAGAATCTCCCTGTGTTTTCTATGTATTAAATCACAGACTTAAAAATAGTAGGCATATTGGAAGGAACCAATTTTTGATTGTCTGAAAAGTAGTGAAGTAGGATGTTATTCAACTTTCCCTACAAGACAATTTAAATGTTTTAGGTAAAGATCAAGACTGGTGGGTTGAGGTTTACTGACTGTGGTATGAGCTCATGCTGAAAATAGAAAACAGAACATTGATAACTGGTTTTCGTTATGGCTTTTTTGTTAATCTGATGTGGTTGTTTGAATGTGGTTTGTATGCATGTACATGTGGTAAGTTCAAGCATCAATTTCAAGAGCTATAACCTTTGCATATAATTCATATTACTAAAAAAAAAAACCCCAAAACTAACAACACAAAAACTCCCACCAAAACACAAACAGCAATAAAGAACATGAAGCAACACATATAGCTTGCAAGTTCACATCACGAATATTGAGTGAAACTGAAATGCCTCTGTTATGGGTCAAATCTACTTCACTGTACAAATTTGTACTATGACTATAAGCTCGTTTCTGTTAAAATGTTCTGCATCAGCAGAAGAGAAATGCAGAAGTTTAGCATGAATTCATTGTTTTGACGGTAAAAATGATGTGTCTAAGCGTAATGCTTCTGCCTGCAGTCCTAGTTCCCAGAAGTTAGAAATCTAAACTGAGTTTTTTTATTCCCATACAGCAAAGGGAAAGAATTACAGCTTTAATAATAGCTAGCCTGCTGATCAAAGAGACATATGGCTTTCAACAGCTCATACTAAAAAGAAGGTCTGAAACCTGGGTTGTATCCCATACACATGTGTATACATCAGAATATATATATGAGATGGTGATTTCCAGGTTGAAACCTCTTGATGAACCTGCATTGATCATTTGTTTACAGATGACACACACACTGTTCTGAACACTTAAGATAGTTTTACCTATTAGTACCTCCTGGTTTGGTCACTAGAATAATGATCCAGAAAGAATCATAGAATCACTAAGGTTGGGTTTTTTCAAAAGATCTTAAGCAAGTTCAGAACTAAGGTGTAGTTCTGAACAATGATGTATCAGTTCAAATAAGAAAAAGGGTAGTAAAACCCATGCTACCTGTTAGTGAAGTACATTAAATTTTGATTGGTGTTCTTAGCCTTGTTCTTTTGAAAAAAAGAAAGATATAAGTCTAAAAATCAACAGCTGAAATACATCACTTAGAGCTATGCCTGCCTTGCATTACAAAAGCCTCTATTTGGACACCATATGTAATGTGAACAATTATTCTATGACAAATATTGGCATTTCAACTGACAGCTAAAGCCACCACATTACTGTGGGTTAAACCCTCCATATCTTTCATATCATGAAACAAAATTGAAGGGAATTTCCATATGGAGAGTGCCTATAAGGTATAGGCAGTGTACTTGTGTCTCTGTAACACCTTGTGCAGAGGAGGCCTGGAGCAGACTGTGGTTAAGGCTCACTAATATTCTCTGCTACTGCAGAGCAATGGCTGCTGGCAGTTTGGCAGAAATCATGCCGGCTACTGACACTGTTCTGGCCTTGAAATGTATAAATCACTTACTGCTGTCTTATTTCTATAGCAAGTGAGCAGATGTAGGATGGGATGGTAGGGGTATGCCTTCACTTACTTTGATTGCCAGGCATGCTAGCTTCAGGAATTTCTGTTTAGCTACCTTTTCTTATTCTTACACTTCCCTTGCAGTTATGTCATTAGTTGTGAAAACAGATTGGAAAAAGCAAGTTGTTAACCTGCATTGCCTTACTGATCTCTTTAATCCAACAGTTCTTAGAATATCTGTGAGAGGTGAGCGCAATGGATTGTAGGAAGTCATTGTCATCAGGAAAAGTATCTGGAACTGTATACCACGCTACAGTTTTTAAACATCTATTTGAAGTTGCAAAATGTTCTTTAGGCAATGGAGGGAAAATTGTTTTTCTGAAGAAGGTGAGGTCCTTCCTTTAATGGATAAAGGAGATTTTCAGGTGTTTTGGTTTAACACATCAGGCAGTTACAACAACCACGTAGCCACTCACTCTCCCACCTCCCAGTGGGATGGGGGAGAAAGTCAGAAAAAAAAAAAAAAGGTAAATCTTGTGGGCTGAGATGAAGACAGTTTAATAGGACAGAAAAAAAGATAATGACAGCAACAACAACAACAACCACTGTCATCACTACCAGTAGTAGTAGTAACAACAATATTAATAACATAGAATATGCAAAACAAGTGAGCACAATTGCTCACCATCCGCAGACCACTGATGCTCAGCTAGTTCCAAATCCATGAGCTGGCCAGCTTCCTTCAAGTTTATATGTTGAGCATGATGTCATATGGTATGGAATATCCCTTTAGTCATTTTGGGTCAGCTGTCCTGGCTTTGTCCTCTCCCAGATTCTTGTGGAACCCCAGCCTACTCGCTCATAGGGCAGTATGAGAAGCTGAAAAGTCCTGGATTTTGTGTAAACATTGCCTAGCAACAACTGAAATATCAACGTGTTATCAAGATTATTCTCATCCTAAATCCAAAACACAGTACTATTACCACTACTAGGAAGGAAATTATCTCTGCTGAAACCAGGACATCAGGATAATTCCAAATCCTAAAGCTCTTCTCTTTTTCAATAAAACCAAATATGAGTAAAGAAATTTGTAATCGCTCTGCAGAAGTCTTGGAAAGAGTCTGTATAAACAGGCAAAAGCATTTTTGTTTCATACCTATAAAAACACATTCAGTGCCTCACCCTGCTGAAGCCAATGACAACATATCTAGTCATTACAGTAAGATCAATACAGGATGATTAGTACTTGCTACTTTTCCATTAAGAATAGGCATTCCACTCTTTCTTTCTCCTGCCTTGTCTTGCATCCAGTCCATGGTGCTGGGAAGGAAGGAAATTCTTTTCCACATAGAGCTCAATTAAAGCGTGGAATTTTTTTCCAGAAGATGTTATGAAGGTCGAAAGTACAAATTAGTTCAAAAAGGAATTGGATCTCTGCACAAAGAATAGGCATTTAGTGGTTGCTAGACACAATCCTGAGGATATAACCTCTGGCTTGGAAAAGTCCCTGAACTGCAAATTATGGAAATTTCTCAGCTGTATGAGGACCAGAATTGCTTTATCTAAGTTTTATCCTATACAATCTTTTTCTTTCCCTCTGACCATTTAGTAGGGATAAATGTAATTTCTGTATTACCCTGTATGGCAGCTCTCACTTTGCTTCAGATACTTCCTGTGCTGTACACAGCCTAGTTAGGTTACAGCTGCACGGCTGGACTCGGAGTTAAAGAACGGAAAGTAGAGTCAGTATACTATTTGCAGTAAATTTTTAAGCACATCAGTGATTTTCTTCAGCCCCTTCATTTTGTTTCTTGAGTCCCTTGTGAATTAATCCAGTTGCTAATACAGACAGAAAATTTTAATTTTCTATATATTATTTTCTAGTCAGAACTGCTGACTGCTGGCTTTGTGGTGTTGAAAGGAAATGGAAGAGACATCTAGCAGAAGTCTTCTGAACAGACAACTGATATTGGATAATTTTACAAAAAAAAAGGGATATTTTCCTAACTAAGGAACCTAAGGGTCTAGAGGGGAAGACATATGAGGAGAGGCTGAAGTCCCTTGTCTTGTTCAGCCTAGAGAAGAGAAAACTGAGGGGAGACCTCATGGCGGCCTACAGCTTCCTCATGAGGGGGAGTGAAGAGGCAGGTGCTCATCTCCTCCCTCTGTTAACCAGTGATAGAACCTGAGGGAATGGCATGGAGCTGTGACGGGGCGGGTTAGGTTGGAGATCAGGAAAAAGTTCTTCACCGAGAGGGGGGTGGGGCCCTGGGACAGGCTCCCCAAGGAAGTGGTCACCGCATTGAGCTTGACTGAGTTCAGGAAGCATCTGTACAATGGTCTCAGTCATCTGCTCTGATTGGGCTGGTCCTGTGTGGAGCCAGGAGTTGGACTTGATGATCCTCATGGATTCCTTCCACCTCAGGTTATTCTATGATTCTTTTAACTTTCTTTTAAAAATCGGGAATAAAAGCCTATTTTAAAATGTTATGTGCTGGCATTTACTTTATGTTATTTTTCATTTAGCATCTGCATAACCTTTAATTAATATTCAGGTTGCTATGACAGTTACCAAAATATTAATAAGTTAACTTTTCAGTGGTGACTTGCATACATGATAACTGTCTAGCTAACTATAAGCAAGTGAATATGACATGATATCACGTGCATAACACAGGCAGCCTCTTTGGAATAGATTGCTGTGTGTTAACAATCGTCCTAACCTCTCCCCAGCTGCTCGCTTACTTCTCGACCAATGGGATGGGGAAGAGAATCGGAAGAGTGAAAGCGAGAAAACTCGTGGGTTCAGATGCAAGAGTTTAATAAGTGAAGTAAAAGCCGCGTGCACAAGCAAAGCAAACCAAGCAATTAATTCCCCACTGCCCACGGCAGGCAGGGGTTCAGCCATCCCCAGGACAGCAGGGCTCCGTCACGCGTAACGGTTACTGGGGAAGACAAACGCCATCACTTCGAATGTCCCACCCCTTCCTTCTTCTTTTCCAAGTTTTATGTGCTGAGCATGACATCATATGGCATGAAATATCCCTTTGGTCAGTTAGGGTCAGCTGTCCCGGCTGTGTCCCCTCCCAACTCCTTGTGTACCCCCAGTCTTCTTGCTGGTAGGGTGGTGTGAGAAGCAGAAAAGGCCTTGGCTCTGTGTAAGCACTGCTCAGCAGTAACTAAAACATCCGTGTGTTATCAACAGTATTTTCAGCTCAAATCTAAAACACATCTTCATACAAGATGCTGAAACGGAAACAGGATAGATTTAGATTAGATGCTATGAAAAAGTTGTTTACTGTCGGGGTAGTGAGGCCGTGGCACAGGTTGCCCAGAAAAACTGTGGAGGCCCCATCCCTGGAAGTGTTCAAGGCCAGGTTGGATGGGGCTTTGGGTACCCTGGTCTAGTGGAGGGTGTCCCTGCCCATGTCAGGGGTTTGGAACTAGATGATCTTTGACGTCCTTTGGCCAGGCAACAACCCCAGGCAGCGCTACAGGCTGGGA
>VWZZ01006767.1:234171-256357 GCA_013399095.1 Psophia crepitans
CAGGTCTTATGAGGAGCGGCTGAGGGAGCTGGAACTGTTTAGCCTGGAGAAGAGGAGGCTCAGGGCAGACCTTATTGCCCTCTACAACTACCTGAAAGGGAGTTGTGGTGAGCTGGGGGTCGGCCTCTTCTCGCAGATAACTAGTGACAGGACAAGGGGGAACGGCTGCAAGTTGCGCCAGAGAAGGTTCAGGTTGGAGATGAGGAGAAATTTCTTCTTGGAAAGGGTGGTCGGGCATTGGAACGTCTTGCCCAGGGAGGTGGTGGAGTCACCACCCCTGCGGGTGTTTAAGGAAAGGTTAGATGTGGTACTTAGGGATGTGGTTTAGTGGGTAATAGGTGGTGAGGGGATGGTTGGACTAGATGATCCTTGAGGTCTCTTCCAACCTTAATGATTCTATTCTATTCTATTCTATTCTATTCTATTCTCTTAAAAAAAGTGGATTTTTCCTTATTCAGTATGTATAGAGCTTTGCAGTCTATTAAAACTGAAACAGCAAAATAAATCTAAAGGTGAAATCTTTTGGATCCCTAGTCTTACCATTATCATAAAGCTGCTGGTCAAAGTTTCCACTGAGCTCTCGTAAAGATAGTAAAAAATAAAAACAATAATAATTTTGCCTCCATGACTCAACGTTTACCAATGTAAGCAGAAAACTAACAGTAACATAAAGTGTGTGTGACAGCCATCGTTGATGTGATCCCATTGATTCAAGAATATTTTTTCCAATGAAGCTTAAGAAAAGAAAAAACTACATGTCCTCAGCCTTCAATGCAGTATTAATACTTGTGTATCTCATACCACTATAGTCAGAGATAAAAATCCTTTGAATGCTGTCCACTCTACATTCTCAGATACAGTGGAAAGAGAAATTCAGCATCAGAAAATGGCTTGCCTTCTCAGGGTCAGAATCACATTTTATTGTGTTGTTCCTGAATAACCTGAGTGAATTTCAGAGCTTAAAAGACCACTATGGACTGCCAATATAAAAGATGACTAGAAAATCATTTTCCACCATTATCTGACAATTATTTGCTTGGTCCTTGCTAGGCTTCAGAGTGGAGAAGAATAAAGGTGAATCTAACTGTCTGGTCTACATCTTTCTTCTTTGATATACTCTTCAGGAAAAGCTGGGGTATGTAGTGACTGAAATGTGCTGTTCACTGTATTTGTAGAATGGATGCAATGTGTAGCCACTGGCTAAGTAATTTGTGAAAATTAAACAGACTCTGCCAAGATTTCAAAGGACCATTATTTGTTCTTAAGGAGTACTCACAAAGTCTAACTTCTGGGTTTAAGTTGTGTAACTTTCCAGGCTTCCTGTTTAATCAAAAGAGAGAAACAGTTTCCACTCAAGTGGAGCTGAGCTAGTTAGATTCCAGCTTAGGCTCACCCTTTGCGAAGCCTTTATCTCCATTGACTGAAGAATGAAACTGAAGTGACTTGTCTGCTAATGTAGGGCTCTGATGGATGAGTGGTGAGAACTTGCCTTAGAAAGGTATATCCACCTCTCTATCTTGCTCTCATTTGATGGACTCCTGACCTGCTCATTGATCAATTTCTGCACCTCTCAGCTCTTCGCAGTAAGATATCACCGATACCACTTTTCCTTAAGACATCCTGTTATAAACTACAGATGCTGACTGATGGGTGGGAATGGCTTAACTCAGATGGTGTCCAGCCTCCATCTGTGCTCTGCCCTTGTTACAGGGACATCTGAAATGGACATTAATTAAATACTGTGTAATGAGAGTTTACGGTGCAACTTTCTGAGGGAAAAAACCTAACTGAGTATAGATTCCTGCAGTCAGGAAGTGATTGACAAAGAGATAGGGAATCTGTGCAGCAGTTAGTTAGAATGGGCGGGAAAGGGTAGCAGTTGTCTCAAGCGATACCATCTTTGCTTACCAACAAAGCCTTTGGCTACCTAAGACAGATGCCTAACACTCAGAGTGCAAATAGCTTCTTTAACTAATCACATTTTCCTACTGAGACTGCATGCACTTGTATTGTCAGTGCCTGTCATGATGGACACTTGTTCTACAGGAGCAGCACAGAGATCTTTGATTTCCTATGCAGAGGTCATGAAAGAACTATGAGACAGCTATGACAAATGGAAGTCATGGCATGGCTAGACAACTGCAAAATATTAAAACTTTGTACTTTGCAAATATACCTTCATTAGATACTTATAAACCAAACATTCGATATCACAAACATACATCTGCATACCTGATAATCTGCAAGTTTCCAATTTTATGTTAAATTAAGTAAGCCATGAAATATGGTGAATTCCAATAAATAACCTTTTAATTTCTGTAGTTTTTTTTTAATATCATAGAATCATAGAATCACTATGGTTGGAAAGGATCTCTGAGATCATCAAGTCCAACCGTCAACCTAACACCACCATGCCTACCAGACCATGTCCTGGAGCGCCGCATCTATGCGTTTTTTGAAGATCTCCAGGGACAACGATTCAACCACCTCTCTGGGGAGTCTGTTCCAACACCTCACTACTCTTCCCGTGAAGAAGTTTTTCCTAATATCCAGTCTGAACCTGCCCTGACGCAACTTGAGGCCATTCCCTCTCGTCCTGTTGCTTGCTACTTGGGAGAAGAGACCGACACCCTCCTCACTACAACCTCCTTTCAAGTGGTTGTAGAGAGCGATCAGGTCTCCCCTCAGCCTCCTCTTCTCCAGGCTAAATGCCCCAGTTCCCTCAGTCGCTCCCCATAAGATTTGTTTTCCAGTCCCTTCACCAGTTTTGTTGCCTTTCTCTGGACACGCTCCAGCAGCTCAATGTCCTTCTTATACTGAGGCGCCCAAAAGAGGCTATATAAGGGGAAAATCAAGGTTTTGTACCTAATGACCTAGCCTTAAACTTCAAAACTTCATTACCCTTGTTACCTCAGGCTAAAATTATTTTTGTATGTAATGTTGTAATTAAACAAAGAATAGTGGAAAAAGTATATTAATATGATGAAATCACTCAAATATAAAGAGCGAAAATCATGTAAACGTATATCCCAACTGTAGTTGATTTTGTAGTATCCTCCTGTACATGAGGAGGGTTAAAATGGAGTTGTTTATGAACAAAGGATTACGATGTTAATTTAAAAACAGAAGCATGGAAGTCAACATTCGGGTTGAATTTTTAAAGAATGTAATTTAAATGGATTACATTATGTTTTGTGGTCAGTCACCACTAAGCTGCACCACTCGTGCAGCTTTTTCTGTTTGTGTCAAATATTAAAGCCATTTGAAGTCCCATTGTGCTGTGATTGGTGCTGACATACATACGCGTGTCCATCTTGTATTGACAGAAACTGAGTTTCTGATTGTATCGAATAGAGAATTTAGAGATGACAGCATGCTTATTGGTCTGACATACATACGCATGTCCATCTTGTATTGACAGAACTGAGATTCTGATTGTATCGAATAGAGAATTTAGAGATGACAGCATGCTTATTGGTCTGACATCAGGAATCTGTACTGAGATGAAGAGTCTATGAAAAGATATGGCTATTTAAAACAAAAAGCAAAAAAAAGGCCTGTGCTTCAGAGATAAAATGAAATTTATCTGACTTGTTCACTCCATTAAAGGGCTAGGTTAGTCATTGATCCATATTTCCTATGCCTTAGACATCTAACATAATTTGTGTAAACTGCTTATAGATGCTGCCTGTTTCTTTTCTTTATTGTGGAAATAATCTAGATGACTAGTTAAATTGGAAGACTTACTTTTTGTGCTGAAAGCTAATTCGCACTTTTCATGTTATTTTTAATTTGAGAAATACTGGCTCTATTTAACTGGAGCTCAGTCGTTTACAAGTAATTTTTGATACAATAAAAGCTACTTTAGAAGAAGTAAAATACAGAAATAAAGGACAGTAGAAACTATTTCCCATCTGTCTTACCTCAGTCGAATGAGATTACGTTTTTTTTCATTCTTTGAATCAGTGTTTCACCATCCTGAGTTTATGATTTATTTAACTTAGTGTCTTTTCCTCCTCCTTATATAGCTGTACATTATTCTTCAGAAGCAAAGCACAATATTGAAAATATTGTGTGTGCTATACTGAAGAAAGGATACAAACCAAACCCACTAATGCTTTTCTTTTATTGTTTTAATTTTAACTAGACAAAATTGTGAAATGCCAGAACTAACAGCTCTTTCAGAAATGACATATTCAAGCTGTCGTTTCTTTATCATGACAGAAGGGTGCTGTGGCCTCATCTTGGCTCCCAGTGCTGGATCCAAGCTTACTTTAAAATGCCTAACTTTCTCAGTCAACTGCCAACATTTTGACCTAACATCTGGGTGATATTCAAAAAACCATATTTGCTGTCAATAAAATCTCTAGAAAATCAAGGAAAGATAATAACTGTTGAAGGCTCCTAGAAATATAATATTTTGCAGGCACTGAGGCAGCCCCGGTCTCATGAAGAAGATGGTCAGTTTTGTGTTCATATTAATGTCAGCAGACCTGGCAACACATATTACCATGGATCAGTAACAAGGCAGGGCTAAAATTCCCAGAACCCCTTTTCTTCCAAGTCCTCCAGAAGATTTGTGCCTCTATCAGTCCAATAAATATATCATTGCCGAAAGGAGAGACAATGCAATCAGGTCTCCCAAGTAAGCAAATCGGTATGAAATGACCAGAAAAAAAATTGAGGTGGAAATTAAAAGCAAATTACTTAACACTGGTGAAGGCTGCAGAATAGTCTGCTGCAATATTCCTTCTGAACAGCTTTATGGTGGAGCTTCATAAATGCAGACAGGGAGTGATATGAGGTAACTCTGTCACTATCCTGGATCTGGTATTTACCTCAGCCCTTGTGTCATAAACATTGGAAGGTATATATGGAGCATGGAAGGGACATGGTAAATTGCTTTGGTTTGTGGTTGGACTCGATCTTAGAAGTCTTTTCCAACCTAAATTATTCTATGATTCTAAATCACTTCAGGAGGGAAGGTAATGACTGCTGCCTGCTCTACCTATGGTTAACTCAAAAAGAGATTTGTGTGCTGCTCCTCTCACTGCTGAGTGAAGGATCTGGGCATACAGGGCCTTGGGGACCTGAAGGGACACCCAGCATTAGCAGTCTTGGCTCTCAGACTGCCACATCTGACCAGATGTTCCCCATCCATCAGAGATAGTCCAGGGACAGTTTGTCTCTCCAGAGTTTACTAATTAATCTTCACCCTTGCAGTGGTAAAATTTAACTTTGCCTACACTGTTAAGAAACTTTGAACTGGCTTTTGTTATATTAGCGTTGAAAATATTTCTAAAAAATTCTTTGTGAATAATTTGTTATCCCAGATTAGACTCAGATTAGACCTTCCCTGTTCTACTTCTAGGGTGAATTACACTATGTGATTGATGATTTTGGATTTATATACACTGGATCTGGCTGGGATGGCATTAACTTTCCTCATAGGAGCCCATAATAATAAATAAACTAATAATAAATGGCCTTTGTCTCATCTCCTGAGTTTTTCCATTGTATTTTCTTCCCCTGTCCTCTTGAGAAGGAGCCACTGGAGAGAGAGGGCCACTGGATGGGGGGGTCTGTCAGCCAGCCAAGGTCAACCTTCCCTGCCACAGACTTCAGTAACAATAGAAAGTTTCAAGTGAGTTATAGCTGTTCCATGTGCTGTATTCATCAAGGACCTAATGCATATCTTTATTTCTTGTCTGCTCTTACTTTAACTGTGGGTGAAAATGATATAATTTGTTTTTCTGGCTTCTGTCTACTGCAAAACTTGCAGATAGTTAATAAAATCTTATAATTACGGGAAACCTGTACTTCATGCTTGCTGATAAAAGTACAATTGGATGTCCATTCAGTAATTCGGAGACCATCAATGAAAATTATCATTTACAATGTAAAGAAGGTAAATAAGCAGAGTTGCCACTTAGTTATTAAATGCCAGAAGACCAATAGTGTCTACTGTCTGTGCCTTGATGAGTTCTCCTTCTCTGAATAGTTTCCAGTAAAAATGAAAATAGATTTTCTTTTAGATAGTTTTCTTGGGGTTTATTAGTATTTTTATTGGTTATATGGTTTATATTTGACCATTTATTTTATTTATGTTTTAGAAGACAGATCATTATTCTGTATTTTAAGACTTATAGATCAGTTTACAATGTCAGAGAATGTTAGTCAAATGTTAAAACTGCACAACTAATGAAGTATTTTCAGTATAAAAAAATCTTTGCTGAAAATCTGCAGACACTCACGGGCAGATCTGCAAAGTAATTGGGAGCCCCTGGCCAAAACTGGGAGACTGAAAACCTGTTTAGCTGATGTGTAGCCCTGAAGGTATCCAAAATACATAAAGTCTCCCCCTGATCCCACCCCCTACCCCAATTAAGAAGCAATTGGTTTTGCAAATTAGTCTTTGGGCACTCAGGTAGCTCAGGAAGACAGGAAATTTCATTCTTATGTATAGCACAATATGTCAAGAGCCACTTATTACATGTCACAAGCAACCATATATACAAGTTGGCCAGTTCATAATTATGATTTGCTATTTTCTTTCTTCGGCTAGGCAATGGAAGGATTTCTATTGCATTTATGGTAGGCGCGATGTAGATGTGAGCGATAATGCGCTAACATGGAGGAAACACTACCTTTATTTCATCTGTGAATTTCTACCACCGACTTAAACAGAAGATGTCTTTGGAGGTCAAGCAGTCATAAAGTTCCTTCACCCACATTTATAAGATAAGCTCTACTGGCTTTGATCTACTGACAGCAGATGATAATTGAAAGTATTTACATTGCAAGTCTCAGACTCCTGTATTTTCCAGTGTATTCCTATGAAAGGTTCTCAGACCTTCCTGTGCCATCACTGCAACAACTAAGCAACTTGATAAGCTTCAGAGAACCTATGAAACTTCTCTTTTCTTACTCTGGCCCCTAAGTGAGGGACCTCAGCTTGTCCAGCCAGTTTGCTCCACCACAGACTAGCTGCTGAAAACCTCAGATGCAACTGCTTTATCTTCATGGAGGACTTCAGTTGGGTAACTTCCAGCTGGGTACCGGCCACTGATGCCTGGAAAGGAAACCTTCAGGAAAACGTCAAACCTCAACACCTCCTTCCAGCTTCCTCGCTCCAGATGAACTGCATGTTATTGTTAGGAAATTAGGTCTGCCTTCTCTTATCCACTCAACTGCAATTACAGATTTAGGCATATTCTTTCTTTTGGCAGACTGAGAAGCTCTGAATTGTCCCACCCTTCAGTATATGAGAGTGGACTAATATCAAAAGCACTGGAAATGGCTAGGATCTTGTTGCAATTCACTTTTCCAGGTCAATAGTTTGGAATAGGTAGTTTTACAATGTTAAGCTGTAAAAGAAGACATAAAGTAAATCCAAAGATTTTTAATAGTGGTTCTCACAATAAACCACATTCACCACCTGCTAACACTGTTTTTCAGTTGTTCATAGTTCACAAAATCATGGTTAATTAGTTGTATGAATTACTAATTTAGCACTCAGTAGACAATACTAAAACCATCTTAATTCATGCTTTTTACACATGATCATATATACAATTGTTGATGTGTTCTGGGATTTAAATTACCATGAAAATATAATATTTCTTGGTTTTTTCTTTCTGATTGATAATTACTGTGTTGTAATTTAGGATGAATTTGAGATTTTACAGGTTGTATTCTGGTTCATAGTTCCATGTCTTCAGCTTTTATTTTGCTAGCTAGAAAATAAAATTTCATGGTGAATGGAACTGGTTTCACATTAGATAAAAATAACAGTTTAACAGGCTAAACTAAAAAGTCTCCAGAAAAAAAGGAAAAATTAATTCATTTTTTAATGTGTCCATGTTACATAGTTCCATTGAAATCAAAGTACAAATTGTGTTATTTCTAGTAATATATGACCAAATTTAAACTTACTTTGAAAATATGTGCATACCTGTGAGTAAAGTGTGATCCAGTTTGAGTAATGAAGTGTATTTTTGATCTGAGGCTGTTGGAACAGTCCAGTACGAAGCAGTAGCACAATCTGGCTGCTAATAATATACAATATACCCATTTAGTCATAACTTGGAGCTAAAGGATCAGTGAGTGCTTCAGAGCCGCTGTGCTATGGTTCTGTGAGAATTTCTCACTTGACTCCTACTGACACCGATTGGATTTGGAAAGTTGGGATTTGCAAGGTAAGGATGTCTGACAGTATTTTTTATTTATCCTGAAATCCAAACAAGTCTTACCGGCTCTTTCTAAAGCATTGTAGAACATTACGTAGAGGAAGCATATAGTATTTATGCTAATTCCTTTCTTTTCTCAAAGATCTTTCTGAATTATTTCTTAGAGAACATGATTTTGCAACAAAGGAAAGTGCCATAGCTTTTCTTATTCTCAGAAACATCCAAATGTCCTTTGAGAAAAATTAAACAAACACATGAAAAAAAAATACAACCGTTATTTGCTATATCTACCCTGTAAATAGGAGGATTTTTTGGTCTAAATGTCATGACTGACCTTCATGAAGAAAATGTTGAGCCTTACATGAGAATGATTTATTTTATTCTAGTACCTGACAGGTACAGGGTTATATAAGAACACAATCTCCAGGCTTCAGATTATTCAAGAGAAACATTTTTTTTTTTTTACCTAGTAGCAATTTAAAATGTAAGAAAAATAAAACTATGCATTTGCAAAGTGGATGTTTGAAACCTGGAGCTGGGTAAATTTTGGAAGGGCAAAGGTAGGTTTGAGTTGAATATTCCCAGAGCATATATTAGTTTTGATTTAGACTGGTAAAAAATTAATAACAATTTGTTAGTGAGATCATATTAAGTTATTAGATAGTGCAATGTGATGTTATTTCCTCACAAGGCTCATAGAAAATGGTGGAAAAGTGTAGACTACAATGCTAAAAATTTGTGGCAGATTTCGTGGTAAAAATATAATCTCTTTTACCAAGCAGAAGTAGGATTTTCAAGGATTGTTTTTGTCTGTTCCTTTGCAATATTCAGGTCAGTGTGTTTGGTTCACAAAACATACACAGATCTTGTTGGCATTCAGCAAAGATAGGAATTGCAACAGCAAATTATGTCAGCAATTCCATGTGCAGAATATGAGTTACAGAATAGACTTTTCATCTAGAATGGTTGTCTTCTAATTGTTTCCCAATTCCAACATTTGCCTCTAAACACAAGTGACAAAAATCACTTTTTTTTGGTGCTGTATGCATTTTCTCTTCTCTGCCAAGCATATTTTATTTGCAGTACATTGAATTTAAATGCGAGTCTCCATCCAGGAGAAAGAATTTTTATCTATTCCATCATATACAGGGAACAAAGAGTACATCAAACCAATGTAAACACCGAGGCTTCTTTGTCAGCATTTCTTTTATTTAATGCCTTGTGTGGAAAGTTCCATATTTCAATGATCCACTAGCTTCTATTTCATTATCGTTTTCACCCAAGTCTGTTGGAGTTTTGTGCCAGAAGGGATCATGGCAATAATTAAAATGGACTGTCTTACAAACCACTTAGAGTATTTCCACAAAAATTCATGCAATAGAACTATCATTCATCCATGATTGTAATTTCTAATGATTGTATCATAGCTTTTGTGCATATTTAGTGCTATTCTTTGAAAGCTTCATATCTTGTAAATATATTTTTATTTAAAAATTTCAACTTCTTTAAAAAAGCTGATCCTTAAGGATTCCAAATTCAAAAGGTCTGATTTTCTTTTTTTTTTTTTTAATATTGAATTTCTAAAGTATCCTATGATTCCTAGCAATATGTGATGTTAAATCCACCTTCTTTCCCAATATGTCTCCCAGTGCTGGAAACTTTAACAGCACCTATACGATTTTACTTGCTTTGCTTAGGATCACTTACATCCGGTGTGATATAGATGCATTTTTTTGGCAGAGATTTGAGAAAACTTGCAAAGATGGTAGCTCCTTTTATACTTTCTCTCTTATCTACTCTAGCAAGCATGTCTATTCCCACCCAGCTGGCTGGAGAAGCTCTCATGCAGACTGCTGTAGTGTGGTTAGGACGCAGGCTTGCCCACGGAAATGTCTCTTGCTCACTAAGACACGTAGGTCCTTGTAATTTCTGCCTCACTTGTGTGCTACATGTACCTTATGCAACATTTGTCTGCTTCATTCTTTCTGTGTGATAATGTTAATTCTTATTACAGATTACTTTTAGCATTTAAAAAAAATAAAATGAGCAGCACTGCTTAACTTCTCCTCCTGCAGCATAAAGCCACTTTGCCTGACCCCTCACAGAATCACAGAATCGCAGACTGGTAGGGGTTGGAAGAGACCTCTGGAGATCATCTAGTCACACCCCCAGGCTAGAGCACTATCATCTAGATCCACAGGATTGTGTCCACGTGGGGTTTGAATCTCTCCAGAGAAGGAGACTCCACAGCCTCTCTGTGCAGCCTGTCCCAGTGCTCCGTCACCCTCATAGTGAAGAAGTTTTTCCTCATATTGAGATGGAACTTCCTGTGTTCTAGTTTGTGCCCACTGCCCCTTGTCCTGTCACTGGGCACCACTGAGAAGAGTCTGGCTCCATCCTCTTGACATCTGCCCTGTAGATATTCATAAGCATTGATCAGATCCCTTCTCAGTTTTTTCTTCTCCAGGCTAAACAGACCCAGCTCTCTCAGTCTTTCTTCTCATACAAGAGATCCTCCAGTCCCCCAATCACCTTGGTAGCCCCTCTAGGTGTAGTCTTACAATCAGTTCTCTCCTCCTTCAATCCTGTCCTTTTGCTCTATCCCAGTGTTTTGTTTAACTTGACACGTACTAAACCACTTGAGTCCCATTTGTTGCCCCTTAGGATGTGGGAAATTTGAGCACTGGGGGAAGAGAACAGTCTGTGTGTGAATGTGGTCACAGCAGAGTTGTGATTGCGGTGTACCAGGTGAGACCCCAGGGTCAACCAGCAATGTACATGGTGGGTGATCAGAGGAGCAAGACAGGAGGTAACTCAAAGTGGCAGAAGAGACCAGGGAATCTTCCTGCAGGAGGCAGTCAGGTCTCAAGTGCCACCTCACAGTCGTATCCCTCTTCTTGTTATTCATACACCACTTCTAATACCACTTTTGGAAGTCGGAAAGAACAATTCAAAATCCCTTGGAAGCAGATGAGACTTCATATAACTGGTATCTCAGATTCAAGTTGTACTTCAGAAGGAAGGGCAATGAGAAACTTTGCAGTGATCATTGCAAAAGAGATTAGAAAGAGGGCTGGCACTAGGAGTCTGGCAGACCTAAGTCTGGGCTAGGAGATAGCTTTAGCCAACCCAAGATTTTGACTGGTTTTCCTTTATATTAATTTTGATACTTTGTAATGTTAAATCAATCATAATAGAATCAAAAGAGGCAAAACACTAATTTCTTTAATGTCTTTGAGTAACAAAACCATTTTTCAGGTTGCAGCATCTGTCAATAGATGCAGGCAATTAATTTACCAACTCCTTCCTGTCTGTCTTCTTTAGAACTTTACAACCTGAAGTTGTATATTATTCAGCCATTCAATATACTTACACATAATGTGAAACTTCATTGTAGTTTAGCTGCATAAGACCAAAAAGTGAGGACAGGAAGGCTGGAAAAGTGGCTCTTTGCCACATCTTCATAAATAAACCCCAAAATGGAGAACCATTGAGGATATCTATAACTTCCCAGGCTTCTGGATTTGTTTTAAAATCAGGTTGAGTACAGAAAATACTTTTGTACATCACTGTAAATTACTAGAATGATATGAATTTCTGGACAAGGCAGAGTTAAGCAGGAAGGCTAAAAGAACTATTAAGCATGATTGCTTTACGTCACGATAATTTTAACTTCTCTGTTCACACTGAATGCAATCAGACAGTTCTGTCTTTTCTCTGCAATTTTCTAGGGATTATGGATAAAATTTATTGGGATAGCTTGCCATAGAACAACTTTTTATTTATGGGATAAAAAGCAATGTATTTTTGCCTGAAACTGGAATTTGCAATACCTTACATT
Source organism: Psophia crepitans (assembly GCA_013399095.1). Taxonomy (NCBI): domain Eukaryota; kingdom Metazoa; phylum Chordata; class Aves; order Gruiformes; family Psophiidae; genus Psophia; species Psophia crepitans. Next base: position 246,202 of record VWZZ01006767.1, read on the forward strand.
GCACTTATGAAACATTGTATTGAGTGTTTCTGAATGGTGCTATTATTTCTTGTAAATGCATAAACCTATCAATTTTTGTCAAACATTGAAATTGGAAAGGGTTGGTTTTTTTTTTTTTTTATTATTTCTGATTACTAAAAGAATGAACATCCTTAACCCGATTCTTTCTAAGTATCTGACAGGTAATTCTAGCAACAAATCTGAACCTGTCATTATACCAATCTTTATATAAACTTCTTTCTTTTGAGAGTAGGTTGTCCAAACAGTGAAAAATAATTTTGTTGAACATGAATCTGACCTTCTGTGAAAGAAATGTATTCATGGTAACTGAATGATATAGCAACTTAGATTGCAGTTCAGAAATATATGACTCCTGTAAGATTGAATTTAGCTGGGACTTCAAGTCTCGTGGGATATAAGAGTAGAAAACACTCCTTGTTTCTAACAGTATAAGAACTAGGGACCATCAAATGACATCATCACTGAACAGGTTGAAACAAGCAAACAAGAAATGTGGTTTTACCTGAATACATACACTGTAGAAACTCTGTCAAGCAGTATTCTGGATGTCAATAGTGCAAATTGGTTCAAAAAGCAATAAGACAAACTCATGGAAGAGAAATGCATCAGGAATTTAACAAACAAAAATATCTCTGGCTCCAGAAATCCCTAGACAGTCTGCTGAAAGCTGGGAGGATAGAGCAGGAAAAATATAGAATAAACCTGTATCTTAAAGGCTTCCTTGCTTCTCACAGGCTTTGTCTAATCAGCTGGCACATCCTGTTGCCAAAGACAGACCAGTCAGCAAACAGACCCTTGGTCTGGTCCAGTATGCTTTTCCTATTTTCTTGTGTATTATGCAGCCCCTCCAAACCTGACAAGTCTCCTATTCACACGTTTGATCTGGACGTGCAGGTTTATTCACAGTGGTGTGTTTCATTCCCACAGGGGAGCTGCTCAGTGGACCCTCAACTCAAATAAGATGAGGGGACTCTAAATTGTTGCCAAGTCAGTGAAACATTACTGTAATTTACTTAGAAAAGAGTCCAAAGGAACAGCATAGCCATGAGGAAAGCTATTCTTAAAAGAAAACCTGACTATTCTTTTGCCATCACCCACACTGAGAATCTTAAGCCCTCTGTCATTATAGTCACCAGAGACACAATTTATAAACTCCTAAAGAGTCTAGCAGGCTCAGACTAGAGCCTGTACTTAAAAGATTTAATCAACAGAAGTTGTGAAGAGGAGCTGTATACTGAAGACACTATTGAGACTCTTTACTTTACGTGTGGGTGTACCTTCTGACACCACGTCCTCTAGCTATTGAGACCTTTTTCCACAAATAAGGCAGGGTGCCGGGATATTCTGATGCTCTACACTGCAGCAAGTGTTCACATATAAAAGCAAATGTGGCGAGAAACATTGATTTTTCTCCTCCCCCAAATAAGCAAGGGAATTCAAGCAGAGATTGAACTGAAACAAGATTTGCCACTGTCACTAGGAGCTCATCTATGCAATAAGACACTTTATTTCCATAAAAATATTCTAAAAGAAATATTTCTATTTCTGTGCCTCTCATACTATGTGAATTAATTTTTTATTTATTTTGTCTACTAATTGGAACTCAAAGCTTTCTGCTTATCACTGTCTGTGGAACAGAGATAGAGAAATTGATTCCAAAACTCTTCTCAGCAACATTTTTTTTACAGAACCTGTAAGTTTACCATGCTCCAATATTCATACTGAAGTTCTCTATCTTGAGTTTCTGAATTATTTAAAAACAAATAAAACATGAGTAAAGAGGTTCTCACAAAGAGATTGGAGAGAGAATGTAGCAGGGTCGTACTAAAAGCACTAGTAAGAAAAGCAATATTGTGACTGTTTGACAGGGAGGCAAAGTTTTCGTGTTTTGACAGCTGACATAGTGGCTCTAGCTTCTGGACTCTGTATTCAAATGGGCCAGTGCTAAATCATAAACAAAACTTCCCCCAAAATTGCACTTCAGTGGTGTGGTAGGCTGACCCAGGCTGGGGGCCAGGTGCCCCCAAAGCCGCTCTGTCACTGCCCTCCTCAGCTGGGCAGGGGAGAGAAAATATAATGAAAGGGTCCTGGGTCGGGATGAGGACAGGGAGAGATCACTCACCAGGCACTGTCATGGGCAAAACAGACTTGACTTGACTTGGGGAAATTTATTGCCAAACAAAGCAGAGTTGAGTAACAAGAAACAAACCCAAATCTTACAACACCTCCCCCCACCCCTCCCTTCTTCCCAGGCTCAACTTCACTCCCCATTTCTCTCTGTCCTCCCCCCAGCAGCACAGTGGGATGGGAAATGGGGGCTGTGGTCAGTTCATCACACGTTGTCTGTGCCGCTGCTTCCTCCTCAGGGGGAGGACTCCTCACACTCTGCCCCTGCTCCAGCATGGGGTCCCTCCCACAGCAGACAGTCCTCCACCAACTTCTCCAACGTGGGTCCTTCCCATGGACTGCAGTCCTTCACAAACTGCTCCAGCATGGGTCCATTCCACAGGGTGCAATCCTTCAGAAGTATGAGTGTGAGTGCAGTTGTTTCTCCAACAGATCGTTAGAGATGAGGTCTGAGAACAGGCAGGCTGAGTATGGGCAGTTTGAAGCAGAAAGAAACAGCCATTCCACAGCTCAGAAGAAGAAGAGGTGCAAGGATGAATACCCAGGAGAATGAGAAAATTAAATAAGGGAATAACAGTGGAAAGAACCAGGATAAGAAAGGAGGAAACAGAGGAATACAGAGACAAAGCAAGAGCAGCAGAACCAGGTGACAGCAACTGTAGTACCAAGCCTGGATTGCCTCCAGGCATACTCAATCCCCACCTTTTTTGTCTCCTGACAAAACACATTTGGGAAACCTCCCAGTGCTGATGTATCACTGCCTTTCTAGTCACTGCCCCATGTAGGGATTACTAATGGTACCAGGCCTGTGCGTGGTAGGTCCTCTTGCAGCCTTCTGATTAGTGATTCTGAAGGATTTGACTCTCCAAAAGAGCACAGCTTGATTCCAGAGGAAAAATGTCGTCTTTTTTTTTTTCTTCCTCAACAACAGCGGGTTTTTTAATGTTTTAAAAGCTAATTATAATTGATACATGAGGAGTGTTGAGATTGCAAGGTCAATTACTCAGAAGTTATAAAAATGTCAGAATTAAGGTTGCCTATACAGCCTTAATTAGTCTGTCTTAGATGTAAGTATTACCATCTATAATTACATTAGTGCATGCAATTTTTTTCATAGCATTCTTTCCTCATTCAGTTTGCAGACTGCAAATCAGGTTTTATAATGAAAGAGACTGTTGACTGTAGGATACCAGTGTAATTTTTGTCAGAAAATAAAGGTACACAGCTAATGAAGCAGGAGCCGAAAGAAAGAAGATTTAATAATTACAGTTGCTGAACGCTTCCCAAAGAAGCTGGATTTTGTCAGAGAGGTCCTTTGTGGTGCTGGGTAAGTCACGCTTAGGCCGGTGTGAGCTTTTCATCTCGTCTGTGCCTTGTTGCTCTAATCTTGGACTGGCAATTAACAAAACACAAAGTGATCATGCAGAGGTTGCTCTCATAATGCGCTGGCAGTGCAGAAAGCCAACCGTGTGCTGGGCTGCATCAGAAACAGTGTGGCCAGCAGGTCAAGGGAGGTGATTCTCCTGCTCAACTCCGCTCTTGTGAGACCCCACCTGCAGTGCTGCATCCAGCTCTGGGATCCCAAATACAGGAAAGACATGGAGCTGCTGGAGCAAGTCCAGAGGAGGATCACAAAGTTGATCAGAGGACAGGCTGAGACAGTTGAGCTTGTTCAGCCCAGAGAAGAGACGGCTCCAAGGAGACCTAATTGTGGCCTTCTAGTACATAAAGGGGACCTACAGGAAAGCTGGAGAGGGGCTGTTTATTAGGGAATATAGTGACAGGACAAGGAGTAATGGGTACACACTAAAAGAGGTGAGATTTAGATTGGGCATTAGAAAGAAATTCTTCCCTGTGAGGGTGGTGAGGCACTGGCACAGGTTGCCCAGAGAAGCTGTGGAGGCCCCATCCCTGGCAGTGTTCAAGGCCAGGTTGGATGGGGCTTTGGGCAACCTGGTCTAGTGGAGGGTGTCCCTGCCCATGGCAGGGGAGTTGGGACTAGATGATCCTTGTGGTCCCTTCCAACCCAAACCATTCTATGACTCTATGATAAGTGTAGGATGTCAAATTTGGGTTACATATGAAACCTTAATTCCCACATTTCCTAACTTTTGAGTACTCATCTGGCAATATTTTAATCTAGTGCTTCTCCTTTCTGAGTTCTTTGTTTGTGTGTTTCTCAGATATTAAAGGTAACTGGGCTACTCACACCTTAATGCCAGTCTCGATTTTTGTCTTCCTGAAAGAGAGTCTGTAATTGAATCATTTTAAAGTACGACCATGCCTTTAACATTCAGAATGGATTTCAGACAGAGCTGTGAACAACTGTGGCTTATTCTTACCTTATCCTTCTTTCTTTTCTGTGACTAAGTCCTATATTCCCTTATCCTTCTTCCTTTCTGTAAATGTACAAAGTTATTGCCATAAAAATAATGAAGTTAATGTAAACTGTCTAAATTATCTGTTAGTTTAAATTAACTATTCAGCCATGAAGGGAAAAAAGTTTTAGAAAACACAGTAGTTGTGATAAATGGTATGTGACATGATGTATGCACAGTTGCTCTTGTCATATGATGGAGGAGAAGCTAGAGCAATACATTACAGGTCCATTCCTCTTCATCATCAAATACCAACACTTTTATCTCACCAAAGTAAACAGTTTGTGGTTGGTGTCCTGCATCCTGTCCCTCACCATTTGGGCATTTCTACTGAGAAGTATTGCTGAAGATATGTTGATATGCTCCACATAGCATCACTTTCCAACAACCTCTCTTGCTCTGTTTTCTGTTTCTTTGTCGTGCTCCTCTAAGAAGTCATGCAAATTGTGATAGCTGCATGACAAGGATGTTGTTTCTTGTGGGCTCCTATAACATCAACCATTGGCAAATGCTTACCTTGGATGTCCAGAACTGTCAGGAGAGAATCTATGTGAATATCACCAGGGTGAAGGTTTATTCTATAGCTCTCACTCTGAGTGCCTAAGCAAGGGAGCAGGCAGCAGCAATCTGTTTTGTCTTTTGGTTCAACTCTCTTTTGGTAAGAAATGCAGTGAATTTCCTGCAACTGACAAATGAACAGTATCAACAAAAGATTTAGAATCTGGGGTTAAAATAAAAGGTATCAGTAGCTGTGTTGTAGTCCGTGTCCCTGACAATATATAATACCTAAATCTTTTACACTGTTTTTTATACATGGATCTCAGGATGCTTTAGAAAAAAGGTTTTTTTTGACTGCATTTTCTTTGGTGTTTTGTCCAGTCTAGCTTTTAATGTTAGTGTTCAAAAATATGCTATATTTCCAGTACACTTGCAAAGCCCCAAGGCAGAGAGAAAATGAAGAAGCATTTATCCACATGTCACATAAAACTTAATGATGAAACCATCAGAGGATAAGGATCAAGGCACACTGCATGTAGTTTTCCTTTGATAATCACTCTTGCCGTTTTAGTTCCACAGAGTCACCTGGAAACCCAGCTTAAACAGAAAAAAACCCCAAACAATGGAGTGAAAACACAGTTTCAAGAACTTTTCAAAAGCGAATAGCCTTTCTATATACAGAAAACAATACCTCATTTCTGAAATTAGTAAAAATGAACAGTTAATTTTCTAAATTACATAATATAAACTATAGATATTATTCCCCAGGGTTCTTTACTGGAGCCAGTTCTGTTTAATATCTTTATCAATGATCTGGACAAAGGGATTGAGTACGCCCTCAGCAAGTTTGCAGATGACACCAAGTTGTGCAGGAGTCTTGATATGCTCGAGGGTAAGAAGGGTCTACAGAGGGATCTGGACAGGCTGGATCCATGGGCCAAGGCCAATTGTTACCATCCCTGCAGGTATTTGAAAGGTGTAGATGTGGTGCTTAGGGACATGGTTTAGTGGTGGACTTGGAAGTGCTAGGTTAGTGGTTGGATCTTGATGATCTTAAAGGTCTTTTCCAACCTGAGTGATTCTATGATTCTATATAGGCTATGGTACTCAAAGTCATGCACTCAAAATCAAAGATTGGTCTCAGCATCTGGAAGCACATCAGACTAGTTTGGTTGCCAATGTATCACTTTCTCTTGCCATCATGATTATGGCAGTGTTTTGGCCAGTATTTTGACTAGAGTTACATTCAACCACTTTTGACTTCTGTGGAACTAATGGCCAGGTTGGCTTTTCACAGCTTGTGGATGTTAGAGTAGTTTTTGTGTGCAAGGATTTTGCTTACACTTATTATGAATAACTTCTAACATAAAAGCTTGTTGGATTCCTCTAACTGACTATTCATATTAATCAAAAGCCTAAAATGTTGACTAACTGCTTGGATCAAAGAAGAAAAACAGGTGTAGATTAGGAGTTTTCCAGTAAATTTTTTTAAACAAAGAAAGATAATTTACCAAAGGGTAAGTTAGAAGAAAAAATTCGGTTTGAAAGAAATTAAATTTGAGAGTTTTTTTAAACATTTCAAAACTGTTCATATGTCCTGTGCAACACTTTAAGTGAAATTTCATTAATGTGAATTTCAGCTTTTAAAAATATTTTCCCACAATTTTTATGTAAATATCTTAAATCATTAAAAATGAAATAAAATGTATTTTCATGATAAAATGTTTCCACTTCTCTCATACTCTACTATTATCATTATATTAAAATATTTTAGACTGAATTTTATTTTTTTGTCTAAAAGAAAGTTTTGACCGTTAATGAGATAAAACAAGATTTTCCACACAAGTTTATTAAGTATGAATTTTCCCCTAGGCAAATATTGGATTAAAATTAAACCAGATTTATAACTGATGAATTATGCTTTCCAAATCTGTATCTAAAAATACATATTTATTTTTCTATTATCCCACAACAGTGCCACTGCAAGCAGCCATGGTGTCTGGAGATGGGCTGTATTAGTCATATTTCAGCATAAATCACCTTGAGCTATCCTTAAAGTATCAGAATTCATATACTATATAAAACAGATATATCTTATGAAATATTAAAGCACAGCATGATATCAACATGGTACAGTCAATTAAAATAATAACATTATCAAATCAAATTCAACAGTCTGCATCTTTTTTAAAAAAGATGAAAAGTGTTTTATACCTGCATCTGAATTACTAGTTAAATTTTTGTGCTAGTACTGACAGATTTTACCTCATTTTTAGAAAGTTTTGAACTCTCCTGTTTCTTGAAAAAACATCAAAAACCAAGACAGGAAAGGCAAAGGAGGGGGGAAATAGCTTGTATCCAACTGATTTCTGCTTAGTTTACTTTGGTTAGAAGGTCCTTACTGTCTCCTGATTTGAAATGGGGATTTGAGACTTCTATCTCCCTAGAGTAGCTTTACCCACTATGCTTAGCAAACTCTCTTCTTTTTATATATCCATATAGTTTAAAAAACATTAGGAAGACATTATAGCTTGGTGGGTATTACAGCCTGTTGGCAAGTCCATGCTTCAACGAGTGTGTGGGGAATTATGTGGTTATGCACGACTTTAATAGAGAAGACTGCAAGTTTCTTATTTACCTGAACAAAAGGCATATGGCTTGGTGCCTTTGCTGCTTACTTCCATCAAGAGCCTGAACCTGTGCCTTCTGGTACACAGGTGGATGTGCTGACTTATCTATCATCTATCATGTATCATCTGTCATCTATCATGCAAGCAGCAGTGCTAAAAATATTCCTATTTGATTTTCAGTGTGCTGTGAGTAGACCTTCCAGAAATGTTACTGACAAAGCAAGAGTTTTAATTGTCATATAAAATTAGTTTGATGAGGCCCAATTAATGTTTGTTAATCTCGCTAGGCTCATCTCTGAGCAGTCACTCTGAGCTTATTGAAGAAAGTCAGAGATTTAATTCAGCAGAAGTAGGGATCCGAGTTAACGTTCTTTATCACTAAAATTAAAGTGTCTGTTTTCCGGTAGGGTTTCGGCTTGTTATCTTCTTTCCTTTTCACATGGTCTAGCAGAAGCGGGTGGTCTGGCATTAATAAAAACTGCCCTGGGGAAAACTCTGAAGAATCACTCCTTTAAAAATGCTTCATTTTATTCACTTTGCATATTCATTCTCCAAGATATTCTTACACACATTGAGATCAATACATTAGGGTGTCTAATTCTTATTACCTACACAAATCACTCTTTTTATTAACATCAAACTTACATTAGCAATTATTAGCATATTACCACAATTATATAATTATTATAACTTAAACTTGCAGATAATTTATTGCCCAAAACCAATTCTATCAAACAACTCAGATGTTGAAACTTGTTACAAATAACGTGCCTCTGTTTTCCTTTATAGCAAACAAAGTCACTTTCTATTCTGAGTTACTCGCTGCATATCAGGATAGCTTCCTGTAATGTCATACCCATTATTCAGTTTGCTTATTTGAAACAAGTTGAAATTTTCTTCTACTGGTTGAACAACAACCCCATTGGAATCAACAGATAGAGGATTTCTGACCAGTTGCCTTCTGATTAGGGGCTGTTGTTCCAGACTAGGAGCAGACACACTGGTCACACCAATATCTTATAGGGCAGATGGTGTTGCCACCTCAGCTGTGGTTACTCATTTGAAGAAGAGTAGGGCCTATTAGGAAGACATGTAATAAAGCTGAAGAAGAGAGGGAAAAAATCGTTGCAAACAGAGGAGGCCTCCACTCTGTAAGAAAGCTAGAAATGAAATCTTCAAAATTATAGGATAATTTCAGTCCCTGGAAAGATGTTAAGTCAATTCCTGTCTGAGTTCCGTTCCAAAGGCATGAAGAAGGCAGCAATCAGTAATAGTTAAGATGGAGTTACCAAGGATCAATCATGCTTGTCCAATGTGAAAGGCTACAATGAAATGACTAGCTAAATGGATACGGAAAAATGGTGATATATATGTATTCAAAGTTCACATATCCTTGAATTCATTAGAGATTTCAACATTTGGAAGCTGAGGAAATATTGGCTAGATCAACGAGTTGGTGAGTAGGTTGAAGATTGTCTGGTCTCCTGTATTCAAAGGGAAGTGCACATCCATTTCCAGTGTGGCTTGCATCCAATGATGAATGTTTCAATTAACAACTCTAGGGATTGATACTTGACAGAAACCTGATGAAGTTCAATGGGCAGCAGTGCCAAGTTCTGCACCTGGAGTGTAATAATTCTGTGGTATAGGAAACTATTAATTGACTGATCACCTTCCTGAAAGGCATCTGGGGATTATGAAGATTCAACACCGCACTGGGTATGAACAGCAGTGAACTTCCATTGCAAATAACAATGTACTGGGCTTTGTTAGAAGAACCAAGACTACCGTGTTTAAGGTAGTTATAATTCCCCAGTAGCTCGCAATGCTGAGGTCACATCTGGTCTGCTGCATCCACTACTGGGCCTCTTATTCCAACAGATGTGGAAAATCCCGGTAGAGTTTCAAGAGACAGTCAGAACTGTCAGAAGCCTTGAGCATGTGAGAAACGATGAGAGGCTGAAGAAGCTGAGCTTCATTAATCTGGTGATCTGAAAGAGGCCTGAAACTACTTGAATGGCAGTTACAAAGAATATCAGGAATAGTGTAGCCAGCAGGAACAGGGAGGTGATTGTCCCCCTGTACTCAGCCCTGGTGAGGCCGCACCTTGAGTACTGTGTCCAGTTTTGGGCCCCTCACCACAAGAAAGATGTCGAAGCCCTGGAGCGTGTCCAGAGAAGGGCAACGAAACTGGTGAAGGGTCTGGAGCACAGGTCTTATGAGGAGCGGCTGAAGGAACTGGGACTGTTTAGTCTGGAGAAGAGGAGGCTCAGGGCAGACCTTATTGCCCCCTACAACTACCTGAAAGGGAGTTGTGGTGAGCTGGGGGTTGGCCTCTTCTCGCAGATAACTAGTGACAGGACAAGGGGAAATGGCTGCAAGTTGCGCCAGGGAAGGTTCAGGTTGGAGATGAGGAGAAATTTCTTCTCTGAAAGGGTGGTCGGGCATTGGAACGGGTTGCCCAGGGAGGTGGTGGAGTCACCATCCCTGAGGGTGTTTAAG
>VWZZ01006769.1:0-32898 GCA_013399095.1 Psophia crepitans
AGCTGAAACCAGGACACCATTTTTATGTAAGCCCATGGATAACGGTACTGTAGAAGTAGAGGGATTTGTACAAAGTGGTGAGATCTCTTTGTAACTATACAGAGGTTAAAGGGACGTGTATTTGTGCTGCATTAGGAGACAGCCTTTTACCTAGTCAAAGCATCAGAAGATGAAGTCCTCCTTTAAAACTTTTACAACAAAATATGAAGTATGGAAAGTACTGCTAACAAGAAAGCTTCTTAGACATTTTGTTTCAGACTGGAGTCCAAATCTTTAAGTAAATAAGCTGAATTGACTCAGGGTTAATATGCCTTTGCTTACTCTTCTAGTTTCCTTCTCAAGAGAGGAGGCCTGCATGTTGGTAGTTAAAGGAGGTGTGGAATGTGAACCTTCAGAGCCAAGCCTCATTCTAGACCTTACCCATGTCTAGAATTTATGCCAATTGTGTTTTTCTTTCTCATCTTGCAGCTTTACCTTGCGTATGGTGCAAGTTATGTCTGTTAACTAAAATTCATGTCAGATTAGCCCATTAGACCACTTTTTAAAAACAGCGTATTACTTTTCAGCCTAGAAAAGGTCAGTCTGATGCAGACACATACCTTTATGACGTATCACTCTGAACACACATTTGAATCCAGTCAGTTTGGACAACTTGCATGTGAAGAGCTGACAGTATTTCACAATATACTGCATTATTTATTTTCACTGAATTTCTCTCTTCCTGAAGTGATTCTGACCTCATTGTGATCAACCTACTTTAACTTCATCAGAGTGACTTTGGGTACAAGTCTGCCCGTTGTGTCTGTCCTGATTCTAATCCAAATATGCTGTGGGAAACAGTGATTAATCAATTCAGTGTGAGCAAAAAGCAGGACAAGGAAAAGTGAAGAACACAAATTCCAAGGTGCCCTATTTAATACAGTGTTTGTGTTCCTAAAAGAAATGAGATGTAAACTGACACAATTTGGAGTAAATAGTGTGCTGTTTGGACTAAGGTTTTGAAGTAAAATGTGGACATTGGTTCAGCTGCATATTTGAGGTGTGGGAGAGAAACAAGTGAGCCACCCATCTATTTCCTTCTGCAGTATGGGCAAACAGCCCAGCAGAAAGCTCTGGGCTGCATATCCCCAACTTGAACATCTGAAATCTTGAATCAGAGATATGCATGGCATTTAACCACAGAGGATACAAAATCTAGCTCTTCAATAGCAATATTACAGCACCGCATATAAGTAACTGGCTCTCTGCAAGACAAACGTTCCCATTCAAACAGTGTCTGTCCTGTTACTGGTCCCAGCAGCCTGGCTGAGGAGCTCTTAAAAGTTTCCAGTACAAGTTTTCTTTAGTCGTCACAGAACTGAGCTTGACCACTGTCAGTTCCACGCTAAGACACTTAGTTCTGCCACGTGTTGGAAACTTAGGTGCTTAGCCCTGTGCTGCCAAGCTCAGCTGGGGAAGAGGCATTGAAAAGAAGCATCAGCAGGAGACAGACTGCTGTACCTACATCCATCTCTGCAATAAGTTAGCTTTTTGATCCAAAGGTCCACCTTTGGCTGAATATGTTTTAAAAGAAGACACTGGACACTTTACATAGTTACAATAGTCATTAACTCCAAACAGGTGTGGTCAAATTTGGTCCCCATTGTGTGCCTTGAAAACATGGCATTTCCACTTTATACCACTTTGTTGCTACGGATGTTCAGGGCGCCATGGTACAGTTTCAGATAGCTAGAATGCACCACTGCTCTGACCAGCAGGCACCCTTACTCCTACACAAAGCTTGTGTCAAAGGTTGCGATCTCCAGATGTTTCCCAGGCAGACTTAAGACAGGTTTCTGCTGGTGAAGTTAATCCAGAGCTAATTCACTATAGAACTAGGATTAAGCACATTTCCAAGATGCAGTAGTGCATGGCCTGAGATAACACTAAATTCATCCTCTGCTCTACTTGCCTTGTGAACAACTACTCCTCCACATATCAGGTAAATTACAGAACTTGCTATTCAAGTTCTTCTTGGCACTTGCACAGTACTCTTGCAACATTGTTCTATTTCCCACTAGAAGTTGGGACATGATTTTTGGGCTTAATACTAAGCTTCCAACTGACATTGGACATTTTCTCTGCTTGCTGCCAGTATCTTGGTTGCGCATCAGGTTTCTAGACAAGAAAAACTAAAAAAGACTAATTTGTCCTATCCTGCTCTTCTACTTGCCAGTACAAGATTGTGTTCCCAACACTTTATTTATTTATTTATTTTTAGGGTAGCCACAGAGCCAACAAGTTACTAACTAGGCACACTAAAACCACGATATTATAAGCTAAGTTTACAACACTCAGAACATGTGAGAATGGTGCAAATCTCCTTGGCCATCATCCCCCTTCTGTGTGTGTGGTTGGAGGAGACAGGGGTGAAGTGAATGACTCTAGAACCTACTCCCACCAGTTCCTACATTTCTCTTCCCACCATCCCCTCCACGTGCATATCTCCAAGACAGCAACACAAGTAGGATGGCAGCAACCACCGCCATTCCCTCACAGTTATGGGTTACTTCCTACTGCCATTCTCCCATCTTTCTAAAGTGCCAGGTCAAAGGGAACCAGGCATGAGACCCAAGTGCAGAAAGAGGGTGGACATCATTCCCTCACTCCCACTTCCAGCTCCTATTATCTGTCTCATATTTGACAGAGTAAGGATAAAGAAGCCAGAAGAAGAGCTAATAGGGCAAAGAGGACTGAAGATAACTGGCACTGGCTACCTCTGTCATATTTGGGAAAAATAAAATTCCTGAAAGCCATACTAAGACTCATTTTTCTGCTTCAGGAGTGACCAGAGAACAACTGCAGATAACTGGCATGCCAATACTGACACAGGGAAACTGAGCTGGGAATTCAAAGCAGGGTGTGGGAAGCAAGTGGGTGGGTGAGGAAAGCCCAGAATAATAAGAGCAGTTTAGGAATACTATGCAACTGGAGAACGTAGGGGGAAGACAAAATTTGACACTTCCAGAGCAGGAATTTCCACAGGGCACCATCTCAATCGCTTTTGTCAGGACTTGTAAGTTCAGAAATAGACTCAAGATGTTTTTCCTCTCCCCCTTCTTCCCAGCCATAAACTGCCATTGCAAAGGACTTCTCCCTTCATGTTCCTCTCTCTTTTGCTGTCAGAAGTATAGCAGCCTTGAGTAATTAGCGGCAACTGCCTTGTGTTAGAACAATGAAACTGCTGAACAATAGGGAAAGGCTCGTTATTACAAGAGACCCAGTCCTATGATAATCCAGACCAGGAACTCCAAATTCACTGCCAGAAGAATTATTGGTTAGTACATTATTAGCTTCACTGCATTTCAAGCTAGAAACAATTCATCCAGTGTTTCACAAAATCAATTTCTCAGTCTCCCATTCATACAGATATTTGTCAAAAACTGAAAGTCAGGATCTGATGTTGAGAGCAGGGGTCTAACTTAATCTGCAGCCCATGAAGACAACTCATATGGCCCACTCTTTTGGGGGCAACTTGGGACTAGGATGCATACCAGACACGTTCATTGATGCTGGTAGTACCAGCCATCTCCGAAGAGCCCAAGACTCCTCTCCAGCAGATGCAATGGCCACAGAAGTACTTAATAGTGAACAGAATAATCTTCATGCAGCTAAAAAACAAAAGGGACATTTATTGTCTCTGTTTGACTTCTCAGATAGCCTCAAGCCACATTTTTTCTCCTTATTGTGTAGAGCCTGGAATTTAACAAGTGTATCATTAAGTACAGAAGCTCAGGGTGATTTACTATTACACATTTCAGTCAGCATGAAAGTGAAGTTCACTGATTTTAACCATCTGCTACTGTAACACTATAACTTACTATTTGCTTCTAGTTAGCCACAGCACCCAAGTTTTTTGCTATCATCTGTTTAATCAGCTGCTGCCTCAGGTTCCTCTTGTCTAACCATGGAGAAGATTAGTGAGTGAAGCCCCACAGGGTGCAGTTCCATGGTGCTCTCCCAGAAGAGCATCGGAAGCCCTCCACAAATGTTTAACTTCAGTGAAGCAGCTCCCAAACAACTCCTTTAGCAGTAATGTCCTCTCTTCTCTTTCCACCAGCTGCTGCCTCACTTCCCAAGCAAACTTCTTTTCATCTCCCCCTCTTCTCCACTGCTTTTTTAGGCAGTTGCTCAAGCCCCGCGCAGCTGTGCACAGAGGCTATGTCACCTCCCCACGCTCAGGTGTGTTCATGTGAGGTCTTCACCATTACTCTTTATCTTCATGGGCTTTCTCTCTCCCAGTGTTCAGCTTCTACAGCTGCTCACATTAACAAGACTCTTAAAGCTGTAATTTCCCTTTTATTTGAATTTACTCATTATTTCCTCCATACTCTGGTTTTGCTTTTGCCATTCATTAGCCAAGTAGTTGAACAAGTTTCTCACAGCAGCGAAGTCACCAGTTGCAGGTACAGAGGCAAGTGTAATGTGTGTTGATGAGGTGCAACAGCACAGGCTCTGCCCCTCGGCCAGTTCTGGGGGGGGAACGGCGCAAGGCTGAAGCAGCCTGTGGGTGTGGAGAAAGCAACACTGAGGTTACACCAACATTCCGTTCAACAGGACTGGCTCTGAAAAGTAGCAAGGAACTACACACCAATGCGCCCATGTCCATCTTCTTATGCAAGCTCGGCTTATTACCAACTTCAATTATTTAATACCAAAGAGCACATTTTCCCAGCCCAGCCCTGCTCCCTGATCAGGGCCACCAGAGAAAACAGCAGTTTGAAACGACGAAGGGGAGCAGTAGTGGAAGCGACCCACACAGAGGCAGGGCACAGCCACACGCCCGGCCAGCACACGCGGCTCCCCACAAACCGCCATCACAGGTGTTAAGGAAAGCGGCCTCAGGCCCGGGCGCTCCGTGGCAGGGCCGCGCCGCCACCCTGCAGCCCACACCACTACTAACAGCGCGGCCCATCCCGGCCATTAATGGGCCGCGCTCCAGCAGGCCCCTCCCGCACCGGGCTGCAGGAGCCGTTCTGGGGCGGCCGCGGGCCCGCCNTGGCGGCCGGGGGCCCGCCTGGGCGGTGCCGCCCCCGCCGTACGCCGGCGTCAGGGGCGGGCCGCAGAGGCGGAAGCGACCAAGCGCGGCGATGGCGACGGGCATGGGGCAGCAGTGGGTGCTGGTGGAGATGGTGCAGGCCTTCTATGAGGTGCGCTCTGCGGCGCGGGCCCGAGGTGCTGTCTGACCGCCGCTGCGGCCCAGGGCGGCTGGGGGAGGGCTGGGTGGCTGGTAGCTGCCGCCGGCGTTGAGGGGGTGGGTCCCAACGAAGGGATCCAGCCCGGGCCAGCCGAGCCGTGTCAAGGCGGCAGACGGAGCCCCCGGTCGCCCCGTGGCTGTCGGAGCTTGGGTGGTGGGTGCGAGGGCGCCCTGTCTTTGGGCCGCCGGTTTCGGGTGCGGGGAGCGAGAGGGGAGAGCGGGGCCTGCCCCGGGGCTGGAAACCGGTGGGCCGCGCTCGGTGGCGGGGCGTGTGGGGTGGTGGCTCGCAGGGGGGTGCCGTGGCTCGGGGGCCGGCTGTGGGTCGGTGCCGCGCCTGTGAGGCTGCGCTCCCCACGCGTGAATGTGTCCGTGTGTGCACCGTGTTTGTACGCTGGGAAAACAGATGCACACACCTGTGGCTTTAAGCTTGTGAAGCCACACTTGAGGTGTATATCACAGCATTAAGCCTCGGTAAGGTTCACGGTGTTCTTTGAGTATAAGGTCAAGGTTTGTAACTTACAACTGTTATTTACAAAGGAAGAAACAGCTTTTAAATGTTGATGCTTGAATTCTCTCCTGGAGAGGATCAGTGTGGCATGTTTATGTCCAGGCTTTGTTTCATGGTTTTGTAAAGGATGTCCTGATGAGAGGCACTGTTCTGGTGTCAGCAGTCTGTTTCCGTCCCTTCCTTTGACAAGGGTTGGTGCCTTTTTAACAATTTATGCGAGGGTTTTTGGTACAAATAGAGAAGTCCTTAGCTGCTGAAGCTGGTGGTGCAGTTGGGTATGCTGAATTCAGGGTAACTGTAAGCACTGGAAAGCACAGGGAAGTAGTTTGTGTGGACCTCTACTGCTAGAATACTATGTGTTCTTTAGATGTCATGGTGTACATGTGTATACTTAATATGTTTGGTGAACTGAAAAGTGCTCTGCAAATGATAAATTTGTTATTTGCACTTTGATGTGCCATCAGACTCCTTACTGGTTTAAAAAAATTGTATTCGATTTCTTTTAGTTTCTGGGTGTGTGGTGCATTCCACTTCCTTTGTTGGCAGGTCACATCCCACTAGAAAATGCTCTTCCACGGAGTTGAAGAGGGAGTGCACTGGTCTGTGAGCACTTTGTGGACGTCTGCTATTTTTAAAAGACTCTGTATTGACAGGAGCCTTTCTGAAATTGAATAACTATATCCATCGTTAAAACTATGTGTCAAATGCTGATGCTGTAACTTCACATTTACTTTAAACTAGTTGTGCTGCCAGAGGAAACTAATTTTCCTCTCTCGAAGCACCCAAAGAGGCTAACTTTAACTTGGATCAACTCTCTGGTCTGGTTAGCTATATATATTCCTAAATATTGCGTCCACACAAGAGAGTAAGTGGCACAGGGGTAAAACTGCTTCTGGTGACTGTGTTGTGTTACACCTGCTCTAAGTGACTGTGAAACTAAGAAAAATGAACTAGAGGTACGGGATTAGTTTTCCTTATAAACAATAGTAGCTGTCACTGATGGTGGATTAGAAGTTAGAAGGATGTAGGGTTGAAGTGAGAGTCTACAGATGATACAGACCTTCAAGCTCTTGGGAGAGCTTGGGAATTCTGCTTGTTGTGAATGGTGCCACCGTACCGCTTATCTGCCTTTCCTCTCAATATTCAATTTATGTGCCTGTGTGGAACTGAAACCGCTTATCAGTTTAGAGTGTGCCTAGTTTATGAAGAACAGAATAAATCAATTCAAACTCAAGTTAATGGTTACAAGTAGTAGTTGCAAAACAATCCACTTTCATATAATTATATTTTTTACTGAGTTCAAGATATATAAGAACTGATGATGAGCTGTGTTTTTTTTTTCCAAGTGTATCAGTAGAGACAAAACTGTTGCATAGTGTTACAGTGATTCAGATAGAATTCTGAGTAGACTTATTTTTGTACTTTTATTTTCAGGCTCCTGCTTACCATCTCATTTTGGAAGGAATTCTAATTCTATGGATAATCAGACTTCTTTTTTCCAAGACATACAAACTTCAAGAGCGATCTGATCTAACACCTAAGGTATTATTCTTCACATAAACAGTTTATAGCTGTTGATATATTTCGCTGTTGAACCACTGCTGCATCACAAATTGTGTAAACTTACTTTGCCCTAAGAAACTGCTTATTGCTTAAATGCTTCGGTTTGTGCTTTTGAAGTAGCACTGTGAAATTTAGAACTGATGTGACTGTGGCTGCTAAGCTGTGGAAAGCTGGCATTAGCTCTACGCAGTGAATGGCTTTATTTAAAAGATGGAAACTATAGTAAAAAAAAAAAACAACCACCAAACAAAGTTAGCTACAGGAGTGTAGAGAGTAGGAAGATAAGCAGTATGTACATGCAGTATCTGAGGGTAATGACTCTAATAGTTTGCAGTGTTAAGTGTATTCCAGAAACCTTTGTAGTTTACCAGCAATTTTCTTCTTTTGCAATGTAGTTGTCTCAAAAAAAAAAAAAAAAAAGAAGCTGTAAATGTTTGTGAAGACAGGAATTTCTCCCTGGTTTCTGGCTGGAGACTATCATGAATGAGTAGTTTGTTTTGGTGATGTCCCTGGGCATGAGACATGGTCTGTAACTGGGCTTTCTCCATACTGTCAGAGAATGCCATTGGATATATTCGAAGGATGATAGGATGCACTCTTTAATAGTGTTTTTTCCCTGTCAAAGATGAACTATAGCAATGTATTGTAGTGTGGCAGCTGGCTTGTGTATGTGAGCAGTTGATCCGAAGTCCCATATAACACACAAGTGTAGTTTGCTAGAGCTTCAGGCAAATGGTAATTTTTATGAATGGGATAAAACATTAGAATTTCTTCGTGGTACTGAGGAAAGTTTCAGTGACTACAGGCACAAGGCTGTAAATGTGAGCAAATCTGTAGGTAGTGTCTTCTTTTGGGGAGTGCTTACTAAACAAACTTAGAGTATTCTAGGGAATGCTTTAGCATGTATTAATTGGAGGCATTTAGTCTTGGAGGCGAGAAGTAAGCTGAGCAGGAATCAAGAAAGGCCTGTTCAGCTTTGTGCTTGGAAATGTTTGAATTGATTCTAAGATTCTTGAAGTTTGCTGCCTTTCATAAGAATGCAGAGGAGAACTGAACAGAAAAGGAAGTCCAGTGTGGTGAAGCGCCGAATATTCAGATTCAGATGTCTTCTAGGAAGACATGCTGCAGCTTTAAAGTAGCCCCTGGTTGTCTGTTCAGAAACATAATAGTTCATTTAGTAGAGGTTTTTTGTATCGGATGGTTTTGATCTCTGATATTTTGGAGGAGAATTTTTTTTTTCTTCTGAAAGATTAGTTGTTTCTGCAGTAGATGGTGGGAAAAGGTTCTTTGCTACTCTTGCATAATTGGTGACCTGAAAAAAATGAAACCTATCTCTTCCTACAGACTAAGGATTACACTCAGATGTGTATCTTTAATGTTATCATCCAGTTGCAGGTCATCTCTTTCATTCACCGACAGACCAATTTGCTGAAGCTGAAAGTGCTGAAATGCTCAAATCTGTAACAGTGATATGCGGGAAGGAAAATTTTTCTTAACTGGAGGCAATGAGCAATTGGGAGATGCACATGTAGCTGGATTGCTGTAGCTCAGTGAAAGCAAAAGTATTTGCTCGTATTTAATAAGAATCCTACCTTTGCAGGGTGGCAGTAGTAAAGTTCACTGGCAGGACAACAGTAGCAGGCTTTCTGAAGAATAGAAGCATGCAAGTATGGTGTTGCTGTGATACTTCTGATGCGATTTATACAAACTTTACTGAGCTTCAGGGGTAGAAACCAAAAATCCAAAGTGATCAAGAATTCCACTGTGTAGATACTGGATACCTTGATTCACAGCTGCAAGGCACAGAGAAAAAAATTTGCAGAGTGCAAAGGTTTTGTCTTGAGATGTTAAGACATCAACATGTCTAGCTTTTTGTTACCTGTATCTGGATGGCAAAAAAAATAGTATGAGGAAGTGCTCTTTGGCCTGATGGTAAGCTCAGGTTGGCTGACAGTGAATAAGATTTAAGTTAGTCTGGTTTGATTTACCACTGACGTCTGAAGATGGAAGTAGTGCAGTGTTTTTCCATAGAAAGAACTGTATTTGGAAGGGAGTATCTTGTCTACAGATAGTTTGTTGAAAGTAAGCATAAATGCAACAGTGAAGTGAAAGTGTGAATAAATCTTATATGGTTGGAGGACTTAAGCAGACTGACATGTCAGAGACGTGAAATGATTCCATCTCTTTTTCTACAATGGAAATAATTGTGAAAAGAGCTCCTTTATTTTGTGTAGGGGAATAGCTCTGGAGGGAAAAAAAACCCACATTAATCTTCACTAAAAATCCACGGATAGTTGGTAGTGGCCTGTGTTGTGGGTTAACCCCAGTAGGCAGCTAAACACCAAACAGCTGCTCGCTCACTTTCTCTTCCACCCCCAGTAGGACAGGGGAAGAGGAAGGAAAGAGCAAAAGCAAAAAACTTCTGACTGAAGATAAAATTTTTAATAAGCAAAAGAAAAGTGGAAGAAGAGAGAAACAAGACAAGTGGTGTGAAGGCAGTAGCTCACCACTTCCTGTGGATGGACTAATACCCAGCCAGTTCCTGAGGAAAAGACGGCTAACTTCCCTAAACCCCCCTCTTTTCTCTTTTGTTGCTGCATGTGACATTATATGGTACGGAATATCAGTTTGGTTAGTTTGGGTCATCTGCCTGGTTGTGTTCCATCACAACTTCTTGTGCAGCCCTCCCAATCTGTTCACTGTGAGAGCAGAGTGAGAAACAGAATGCCTTGACGCTGTGCAAACACTGTTCAGCAGGAGCTACACCATTAATACGTTATCAGCATCATTTTTGTCACAAATCTAAAAGATAGCACTGTATGAGGTATTACAAAGAAAATTAATACCAGCCCAGCCAGACCCAGTATAGTCTGTTTCATATAATATGGTATTCCACATAGCCAGGCTTCTCTGTGTGTGTGTTGAGCTGCATGTAGTAACATGCTAGCTGTTTAGTGAGGAGACTGCTGATCTGCCTTCTGATTTGTTCTAGTTTGATTCATGCTGTGGTGTCCAGTTGTTACACACAAGAAAGAAATACTAGGTTGCTCAGGTACAGGTGCTGGAGATAGGCCAGCTCAGGAGCAGAGCTCAGGCTGCCTTTGTGTCAGTCACTCATGTAATGGTGCGTGGGAGTTTCTCTATCAATTATTGTTGGGGATGCTGCCAGAGCAGAGGTGGCTCTGCGTAATAAATATTACTGAAGAATCCCATTATTGCACAGCCATCTTAATGTGATCTGTCAGGACCAGTCTCTCCAGGGGAACCAGAAGCAGATGAAGTATTACGCAACCTAGTGCACTTAGGAGTCACACTCATGAAACAGTGAAGAAATCCACCCCGAAGGTGGCTTCTGGCTTTAGTCAAATGTGTAACAAGCGTACTACGCAATCCAATGCAGGAGTCGGCTTCCAATGGACTGTCATCCTAGTAACACTCTTTGTAGGTATTCCTGCCGGTTCTAGTCCAAAATAATGAAATCTCTGAAATCATTAACTAAAAAAGTGGAATACTTCTCTGTAACTATGAAGTTCCTGATTGTTTGGGATTTTAGCAAGTACAAAGTAGTGTGTGTCCAGACAGGGTGCTAGACATACAGATTCTTGGGGGATTTTCACCCAAAATAAAATCTATAGGAAAATGGCAAAGTGCCACTGAGAACTGGAGTGGGCTATGGAAAATTGCATGGCATCATTTAACTACAAGCTCACTCTCCAGCCAGCAAGTGTTTGTGTGAAAGGAAGGTGCCCTCCAGAGGTATGGTCCTTTCACTCTGCAGTAAATGATACTGAATTTTTCTCTCAAAGTTTCTGAAGTCCTACTAGGAGTCATGTCTTACCATTTGTGGATGGGGGAATGGTTGTTTTCTTTAGTTTTAGATTTTTCCCTGCAGTAGTTGTATAGAAATAGTTTTATTAGAGATATATTAGTCAGGAGACTGGAAAGATCCTGGCAGAGACACGTGTAAAGCATGGCTGAGTAATACTGTAGGCCACAAGAGCGCTCTCATGCAGGAACAGTATTCAGAGATTGATCAGATGTTGCTCGACAGGGAGGAGCCAATGTAGTCTGTTCTTGTAAAAGTATTCAGTCATTTTGAGCCAAGAACCCCTATGTAGGTAAAGGTTCTCTTCAGTATTATCATAGCTTGCAAGAGAGTAATTTCTAACTAACATAACCATTGTTTGTGCCAATTTATGCCATGCTGATACATGATTCTACAAATAACATGAAATTAAAGAACTGTTATTAGAGGACTGGCAAATAAAAAATAATATGACTAGTTTTTGGATATTGACACAGATTCATGTATGACACTTTCAAAACACTAGGGCTAACTAAGAACTGTCTTCATGAACATAATTGCTACCTTTTCTTAAAAAACAGGGTCAATAAGGCAACGTATTTAAATAATTCAGGTTGGATATGTTTACACCCAAATATTTCTCTTACCCAAGGTATCTAGCATTTAAAAAGTAAAATCCACAACCAACAAAATACAACCACCTGAAACCATTTTATTTATATATGTATGTATAAACATTTTAAGGATATTTCCCTGTATACGCACAAATGCATAAATAAGTGCATACATTATAATTTATAAAATATACTTATAAAAATTTTGTGTATTTTTGTGCGTATTGTAGATTAGTCATAAAAGTAAAACGTATACATTTTATATTGATACTTGTATTTTATGTAACATTTATGTTTATATAAATTGAAAGTCATTATAAGAGGAAGAACTGAGAGATGAGTTCACATACATTACAGTCCAAGAGAGTGGAAATCGAAAGTTTTGAGTTCATTATTTTCCTCAAGTAGATAGTTTCAGTACAGTCACCTGAGCAGAAATAAGTGAATCAACTGTATGTTGAGGATGTAAAATTGTGAATTAAAATCCATTTTCTCTGTATGTTTGAAAATTAACATTTTTATTCTTGATATTGGTCTGAAATTCGGTGCCTATTTAGGAGGTAGAAGATAAAAGTGCTGTTCTGACTGGATGGAGTCCCTGTGTGAAAGCCTCCTTCTGCTTTGTCTTTGTGGTCAGCAGGAGATGGTCATGTTTAGCCTGGGAGGTCAGCAGGAGAGGCCAGTGTACTGAGATATTTGATGAATGGAAGAAGGAAAGGGTATGGACTGTCCCATTTGCAATGTGGGTGGCTGTTTTAGATTGAGATCGGTGCTCATTTTAATCACCAATATCTCCAGTCCCCTACCATAGTAAAGGACCTTCTATCACAGAAGCTTTTGGTAAACTACTGCTTGTGCTAAGTACATGTGAAAACAGAAGACATAAGACATGAAGATGCAGTTGTTTGTTGTTTACATTCATATGTCCATCAAAAAGCAAAACACCTTGTAATGGATGAGGACAATGAATGTGAGCTAGAACTAGTGAAACAGTGTTGTCTGAAATGAGGATTAGTCTTCTCATGTTTATCTTATTTTGTGTTAAGAAAAACCAGGATATTGCTACATCTCATATGTGGCTTGTCACCTATGCTGTTGGTGTGCTGCAAACTTTTCAAAGGGAAGCATGGAAGCTTCTTGGAACTTTGTATGAGTGGTGGAGAGAAATACTAATTAGGAATTGCTCATTATGTTCACAGAACTCAACTGTATTTGTACTATGCTAATTTATTGTAGTTACAGCATCCTTCTATAAATAGTATTTTTCTTTCTACTAGACTCCGTGGCAAAAATATTTTAATTGAATTTGTGTATTAAGTGCTAAGCTGCTTGGCGATGTTTTGTACCCTCAGTTCAAAAAATCAGATGTAAATGAGAAAGTTAAGTACATGCTTGCACCACTTTAATTCTTCCCCCTTGAAGAAAGGTATGTTATGTTGCCTGCTCTGCCTTTGAACTCTGTTGTATAAAAGCTGTAAAAATGTTCTTTGTGTTCAGATCTTATTTATCCTTCCATAACTGACAGGCTAAACCACTTCTCACCTCTTCTATTCTGCTTCCTAATTAAAGCAAAAAAACAACCAACACCAAAACAAAAAAAACACCACCCCACCCGACCCTGTGCTCCAAAATGAACACAAAACTGTTGATGCAACCATCAGGGATTTGGGGCCTTTTCATACCAACTGTTGTAGGAGCCAAGTGAAGGCTGCATGAGTTTACATCCTGCTTTCTGATTTTCAGAAGTCTTTTTGAACTCTTGTTGAAAGGTATGAGATATTACTGGGTCACTGGCTCTGAATATGGTTTCCCAGTAGCATCATCTGATCTAGATTGGAACTACTTTGTTGTAGGATCTAATTTAGCTATATATCTGTCCTGCTTTTGCTGAGTTAAGTTTTTGTCTGGATCATTTTTTTCTGAACCAGGTTATTGTCTGATTTCATAACTGCCAATGCCAGCACAAGGAACAGGAATATATTTGTGGCTGGGAGAGGACTGTACTGTAGCAGCTGTTGGCTGGCAGTGCGTAATTAAATTAGAATCATAGAATCACAGAATATTAGAGGTTGGAAGGGACCTTGAAAGATCATCTAGTCCAACCCCCCTGCCAAAGGAGGACCACCTAGAGTACCTCACACAGGAACGTGTCCAGTCGGGTTTTGAATGTCTCCAGAGAAGGAGACTCCACAACCTCTCTGGGCAGCCTGATCCAGTGCTCTGTCACTCTGACAGTGAAAAAGTTTTTCCTTATGGTAACATGGAACCTCCTATGCTCCAGCTTGCACCCATTGCCCCTTGTCCTATCGCTTAATGACACCGAGAAGAGCCTGGCTCCATCTTCCCGACACTCACCCTTTACATATTTATAAACATTGATGAGAATCATGGCATAGTTTGGGTTGGAAGGGACTCTAAAGCCCATCTAGTTCTAACCTCCCCTCCATGGACAGGGACACCCTCCACTAGACCAGGTTGCCCAAAGTCCCATCCAGCCTGGCCTTGAACACTGCCAGGGAGAGGGCATCGACAGTCTGTCTGGGAAACCTGTGTCAGTGCCTCACCACCCTTACACCTTTGATGTATTTTTTTTTTCAAAGAGCAATATAGTATACAGATACATGCTTGTACCTGTTACTGAGACGAGGATGGAATTGCCGCTCTCTGTGTTGGATCAATGGAGTTTAGCATACAAGGTTATGACTGTGGTTCCACCTTGAGATTAACCTCGATTTGGGTACTCCTTTTTCACAATTTTGGTACTGTGTTGCACGTTAATCTTTATAAGGGTGTATTGTCTGGTAAAATTTTCCCATAAAATTCTTGAGGTATTTGCTGAGGCATGTCAGACATGAGATTTGATAGTAAAATGCAGTAAGGAATAGTAGCTAATAGTATTTACACACAGCTTATTTTATTATTGTTCTGTTTTCTGGTGCTCAGTTATCTGTGTGAATTTTTTAAGTGAAGCATTAAAATCTGCTATTTGACATGCTATGAAAGGCACTAGTGCAGGGTAAATTAATAAACACCCCTGCTTTGATCGTTCCCTTGATATGTGGAACAACATTTCAAAGCATACACAGTTATGTGCAAGGCTCCAGCTGAGTCTGTCCTATGGTGGCTAAAGAAACTAAGCACTTTTTCTAACAGAATTGTCAGCACTTCAAATTTTTGCATGTACTCAATTCTGTTGCACATATTAGTGGCATTTTATTTCTCTTAAAATATATGCTCCATGAGTTAAGTTTCAGTAAGAAATAAGACATGAGAAAGTTAAATAAAAAGGTATTTAATATAAACCTGCAAAATATTAGAAACACAACTGACTATGCTCACATAAAAAGGATCTTTTCTGAAATACAGGGCTATTCAAATTTCCATTTGTGTTTTGGAATAGACCTTTGTGGTGCTCCTGGGATGCTAATTAATACTCTGGAAGTACCTAGAAACAAAGTTATTCATTAGCTTAGTAAAAGGGAAGTGATGAAAATGCAGGAAACTAGTTGTATTGCTGCACTAGTTTTCTTCTGATTTGTTTCATATCTTTTTTTTTTTTTTTTTGTACTTTCAAGGCTTCATGAAGTCTATTTGGAAAAAATAAAAATGGAAAAAGATATTGCGGTGGTGTTTTCAAAAACTGATTGCAGGATTTGGTATTGTAATAGGTAGCCTTAAGTATTCTGCTGCTTTTTGAAATGATACGTTATCAGATGTGTTTTTCTGTACTAGTAAATAATCCTCTGGGAAAGACCTGCTTTCATGGTATGAAAGATAATTTTTGGTGATTTACCTGAGTAGTTGCTAATTTATGTGGAACTAGTCTAATGCACCTATTACACTGGTCCACTGCATGTCCTTTGGAAAATCATCTAACTGAGGTTTTCCAAATAGTTTAAAGCACTTGGGAAATGAATATGCGTTCAGTATTCCTTCATGGTTAGATGGGGAATACACGGTTTAGTAGTTATTGTCACCATTTCTTGAGCATTTGGCAGTTTTTTGCCATTGTGTCCAGTATGTGTTACTTCACTGAGTGTTTTCATGTCACAGTTGTTTAAACAGCACTGTTGAAGACCTGAGACTGTAAAGTGAGGCAATTTGTATTATGTAATTTGTATTCAATTACATAAACTGTAGAGTAGCATTTACATAATTAATAGATTGAATGAAACAGTACTGATTGAAGTTTGGCAGGGACACCAAGCCAGTATCACTTCTCTTGATTATCATATCATGATATCTTTAATGTACAGGCACAACTGGGCTGTCTTTCTTTACATCATCTTCCCTTTGAAGAATTCAGAGCCCCTCACTTGCATGTATGGAGATAATATCAATTCCTCAGTAAGGCGACATGTATTGGCATACATCATTTCTCATACAACTATTACCAACTGTTCATTAGCACATAATGTCTTTTCTAAATGGAAATCCTTTTTAGAGCAATATTTCTTTTTTCCTGTTCAGGAAAAAGAAGAGTTGATTGAAGAATGGCAGCCAGAGCCTCTTGTACCTCCTGTACCAAAAGATCACCCAGCTCTGAACTACAACGTTGTTTCGGGGTAAGTATAACCAAAATTGAATTGCCGTCCCTGGAGACATTCAAAATACGTGTAGATGTGGCACTCCACGACATGATTAGTAGGCATGGTGGTGTTAGGTTGACGGTTGGACTTGATTATCTTGGAGGTCCTTTCCAACCTTAGTGATTCTATGATTCCATGAAAATAAATTCTGGGTTTTATTTCAGCCAAAATACTTGATGTCCATATTCTTAAGTGTATTTCTTACTAAACATTTCCATATTCTTAAAGTCTTTCATAAATGAATTGCATTTTTATATAGCAGGATTGAATTTGCCGCTGAAGAGATGGTTTTGGCTTTGCAACATTATCAAGACTATCATATTAAGAAAATCTTTCTTACTTTAACTGTTGTGATTATTATTTAATTTTTTTAATATGGGGGTGGGGAGAGAGACATTTTATCTTTGCCTTCATTGCAGGTCTGTGCTATTTGGGAGTATCTGTTTCATTTTTTCTGAATAGGTAGACTAGACCTCCAAAAGTGGTTACCACCTTCTGTGTAGGGGTTTGGGAGAAGTTGTGTCATCACAAATCACTTCAGAAGAAACTGATTTTGTGGCCAGCCATTTGGCACTTCATGAAATGTTGTTCCTCTTCGGACAATCAGAAGTGGAGATGCTTGATGGCAAAGTTGTTTTCTGAGGAAATTATGGCTCAGCGTTACTTTCTTGTGTGCTAGGAGGCTTTTAAAATGTGTACTTAGACAAGAGTCATGCTATTTCAGAAGTTGCTTTGAAATTTCTTCCACAACCTTCAGATTTGTTTATGTCAATAACTTTTACAATCTAGGCACTTTTAATATCCTTTTAGTGACACTAATAATTTAAAATAATTTAGTGACAATTCTTTGCTATCATAGGGAACTCCATTTTGATGGTTCTGCCACCACAGAAAAGTCTACCTTAAAAAATGAATGCCTATTTTAATGAACTGTGATGTGAACAATCCTGTTATAGTTCAGAATTTTGAAACAAGCAGTACTGTGGAGTTAGAGGAAGCATTGGATGTTCAAAAAAAATCTGAACAAATACATTTTTTTAGATTGATAGAGAAAATGTTTAAATTATTTAAAACTTTCCAGTGCTTACATCTAGGGAATGTATTGTGACAGAATGTTAAAGTGTTGTAGCTGCTTACTTAATAGCAGCTACAGGAAAACTTGGCATTTGTCTCATAAGATTTAAACTGCCAGCGAACTATTTTCCTGTAGGTTGCTCAACAGCTATGAAATTGTAACTTGGGCTATAAACTTAACCCACGTTTCAGAATTATAACAGAAATGAAAGTGTCTGCATCCTAATTCCAGCTCAAAAGTATTTCTATCCACTTTTTAATGAGTGTGTTAGGGGGATCCAATTGATGTTAATAAGGTAGTCTTTCAACGATTTTCATGTGTTAGTCTACCATGAATAGTTATTTTTCATACATCTTGATTATCTTAGTATGTGGTGATTTAATATTGCCTATTTGCAGTCATGTATGGATAGATTTTATACAGGTTCATAACTACTTAGGAAGTATTCAATATTTCAGTAAAAATTTTGACCCACTGGGGAGGGAGATATACTTCCGCCTTCCTCAACATGCAAACAGTTTGTGCCTTACGTTAGTATGTTCCTTTCTGCTGAACACTTGTGTAATCTCAGTAACTTGCCAAGTGATGAACAAAGTTGGTAATGGAGAGATGTCCTAACAAAAAAATATGACTAATTTTGAGTCAATGATGAAGAAGTTACCTGAGATGGCTTGGTCACAGTTCAGAAATTCATTACTTCTTCTGGTAGCCTTTCTGCGAACTAATCTATGCAGGATAGCTTAATTGCACAAGAGCTCATTCAGAAAATGTAAACCTATTTCCTAAAACAGTATGTTTGCAAAATTTTCATTCTGATTCTTATTTTGCTTTAAAATGAAAAGGCGCTAATGATCTGGCTTTTAACTTAATCGTCTTCTGCAGCTGGTTTTTCATATGCAGCACTTAAGAGATAAGTGAGAAGTCCAAATTCAGATGGAGTGCTTTAGGTTGTTAAAAGACAAAAATTCTGAAGAACTTGCAAGTTCTTTGAATATAGCTTGAAATTATATTTTCATTTACAGTTTCAGCTGGATCACTCAGTATCTCATAACTGTTGTCCCTAACCATGATACCTAATGAACTGTGTTAGAATCATAGAATATCCTGTGTTGGAAGACCCATAAGAATCAGTGAGTCTAACTCCTGGCTCCACACAGGACCAACTCAATCAGAGCAGATGACTGAGAGCGTTGTCCGGAAGCTTCTTGAACTCAGCCAAGCTCAGTGCGGTGGCCACTTCTCTGCGGAGCCTGTTCCAGTGCCTGACCACCCTCTCCGTGAAGAACCTTTCCTGATATCTAACCTAAACCTCCCCTATCTGTCACAGCTCCATGCCATTCCCTCGGGTTCTATCACTGGTCACCAGAGGGAGGAGATCAGTGCCTGCCCCTTTGTTTCCCCTTGTGAGGAAGCTGTAGGCCTAGAGAAGTGTTAACTAGGGGAAGGGAGATGCATGAAACTATAAAGAAATTAAGTCTTTCACTGTTTGCCTTTTGCAAATACTTGTTTTTGATGTTGTAAGGAAGGTTTTATGATACTGTTAGCATCTGTGTTTTGGATATAATTATTCACTGCAATAAGCCTTTCCATGAGTGTTTTCTGCCTAACCATTAGAACCTTCATTTAGAAGGTTGGGTAAAATTCTGATAGCAAAGTGTGGCCATGTTTTCATGAGGGCTGCAGCTTTGTTAGTGGCAAGTTGCTGGTGAACATTAGTGTATTTTCTTTGTTTGAGAGCTGGAGCTGTGGGAGAAAATTGTTGTAAATTTACTAGGTTTAATTGTATGCTGGGAATGTACTGAACCTTGTGTTAGTGCCAAAATGCATAGGTATAGTTCTGCTCTTCTGAATATCTGCAAAACTAAGTAGTTTCTTCACGTAATAGGACTTCCAGCATTTGGTACAACTCCTTGGTGAGCAAGACAGAGGAACAGATCCAGGTGTATTTTTAATGGCAGTTCCTCAAGGCAGTTTGCTGTGCGTCTGTACAATGCTATTACTGTGCAGAAGATGCACTGCAGTAATGCCTCTTTGTGGTGTCAGGTTCAGCTTGTGTCAGTTTAATGCATGAAATGACAGTGATGAAGATGTACCCCACATGCACTGTGTTAGTAGAAAGCTTTCCAAAGCTGTTTTGTAAGCTTTGCAATTGCTTGGTTGAAGGAACATGTGCCTAATATTTTGGTGAATGATATAAAATAAAATCATGGCTTTTTTTTTTTAAAGTGAAGTTCAGGCAGTTCAGTGTTTTGCTTAGCCTGTAAAGTATAGCTGGCACTTAGAATTTATTTGCTTTGCACACCGAATGTACCCATTGAAATATTGTCAGCAACCAGTTTGGAACAGCTGTGCACAGGCATTTTGACTCTTGAGCATCCCTGTTTAATTTTGATTGCAGAAATTGCTTAGTGCTAGTTTCCACATGGGAAAAGCTTGTTGAAACTTGTGTTTGAGGAATAGTGTAGGATCCCAACTGAAATATTTGACAACACATACAAAAATGGGCAGAGATAAGGTTTTGCATTTGCCTTAGCTTTGAGACTTCTCAACACCTTGAGTTACTAATTGAAACTTTTGATTTTGTAGTATTGAAATATATAATTGCCGAAACAAGATTGCTTTTAGAATATGGCACACAGAAGTGATGCTTGTGTTTAAAGGGTAATGGCTGTTTTTATCTTCGGTTTTTTAATAATGTTATCTGAATCATAATTTTTCAATGCGAAAAATTTCTGTGCCCTTTGCCTCATATATATTGTGCTCTTGTTCATTGGTTAGTATTGGGTGTTTTTATACTTTCTCTGTTTCCTGGTTATGAGTTATTCAAACTGTGAGGGATTAAACAGAATTGGAAACTTAAGACTACAGCTAATATGGTACTTTTGTCTGCTTACGGCTAGCACCTATATTTCAGGAACCTTATTCAGTACAAGATTGTAATTGTGGGTTTGCTTTATTACAAAAACATTGGTATTAAATTCATTTTCTTGTGGAAGTAAGTAACAATGAAATTTCCTCTTCATTTTTAGTATTCCTTCTTTCAAATAGATATCACTTTGCTTTTGAAGGAGAAGCTTTATTTATCTCTTCAGAAATCATCTTTGTATGAGTTCAATTTTCAACAAGGAATCATTAAATATCTCAGGAAAGTATTTACAGTTTCTTTATTAAACTACAGGAATACAGTTTTTGCTGTATGAGTATGGTAATATATTTGTGACTTGACACTGAACTTAGATATTGACTGGAAGCTGCAAAGGAAGAAGTGGAAAGAGCGAATCTTGATAAAGCTGTGGACCTTTTATGTTGAAAACCAAAACTTCTGTATTGTTTGACTATTTATGAATATGGCAACAGTTTATTCATAACAATAGGTTTGTAATTTTTTTTTCCAGTCCTCCCACCCATATAATCACTGTTAATGGCAAGGAATGTGTAAACTTTGCATCGTTTAACTTTCTTGGACTTTTGGATAATGAAAAGGTTAAGGTGAGTTCTTCCAGTTACTGTATGTGTGTGACTATTTCTCTTTTACTTTGTATGTTATCCTGAAATTAAGAATGACTGCAGAAAGCATGAAATTTGTCAAGGAAGTGTGCTTCTAAAGCAGCAAGGAAGATTGTAAACCTTGTAATTTTATGCTATATAAGTTTATCATTTTACTGAAGTTTCATCTGGTGTACTTAACTGCATACTAGCTGATTACACAGATTATTATCTAATGTCCTTAATCATTAGAATACAATGAATGATGCTTAAACACTTAAAAATAGTTTTGATGTGAAATTAATTCATAGAATTCAGTACATCATACTTCCCGTAAAGCAGGTCATGTTGCATCATGCAAGAACTGCCCTGTGTACAGAGGCAGAAAATTGCGAAGGTGAAATATATAGAAGAGTTAGAGATCTAGTGTAGGAATAAATATTTCATCTAATTTTCTACTAAAGAGTGCGGCCCAAGCATCTCTGAAGAAATACGGTGTTGGCACTTGTGGACCTAGAGGATTCTATGGTACTTTTGGTGAGTAACTTTTTTTGATCTGCCTTTAAAGGTGTTCAGACTGGTTTGGTAAGTCAGCCAAAATAGTTCTGTATAGAAGCAGCAAATTATTTCTATTGCTGTGGAGAACTGTTACCCTCTAACACACTTTTTACTGTGATTGTTAAGGATTGGCAGTGTTTATTGCTTGTAGCTTTGTTTCTTACTCTTTATACGTGTTTTCTTACTCTTTCTAATGCTGGTCTTGGAGAAAAGTTGCAGAGTTAAATATAATCTGCTTTAGTTCTGGTCACCATAGTAGAAAGAGAAAAAAAACATTTAGAATTTAATTATGCAGAGTGAATTTAAGTGTAAATTAATATTTCTGTGGACACCACAAGAGGGCAGTCTGATTTCTAGGATAAAGATTATTAGTTGAGTTTATCTAATGTTATAGTCAGAATGAAACTTTCATTTACTGATAACTTTAATGTTGTAATTAAAAGTTTTTATGACATGAGCAGGTGTTACTATGGTTTTTTTCATTCTTTTTAAGAACTGGTAAATTGTTAAATATCAGTCTCTAGAAACAGTCCTTTACAGGTGTTGGTATTTTGAAATACTGCATGGAAACCAAAGACTAATACCTGAATTAGTACAGTTGCAGGTTAAAACCATCGACTCACAATCTTGTGAACTTTCCAGTCTTTTGCCACAGGTGATGGAATTCACAGTGTTTGAGTTTGTACTCAACTGGTTTCATGGAGCTAACTTCCTGTAGCTTTGACTGGAATTCATATCTAACTTGAACTTTTCTCAGTTAATCAATCTAGTCCTCTAAGTGATCAACCAGGTGCTGTATCTAAATTGATTTGTTAGAAATACATGTATCAGAACAAGGTTGAGTGTATCAATCTTATCGATTGTTCATTAGCCTAGAGCTGCTATTAATTTCTAAAGAAGGTGATGGTAGCCCATTGATTAGTAGAGAACTTCTTTGTCAGAATTATCCCCTCGTAGGGGGTGATATTTCATATCAATATTAGATATCTTTGTATTTGGAAATGTCGATATGTTATAATTTGTATTGACTTGATTCTTCATACATCTGCCTGTTTGTGGGATTTCACAGATTTAGTGAGTCCCTTTTAAGACATTTTTGCTTTCTGGTCTATCTCTGAAAACTGCATCCACGCCTTTTATCCATGCAATAAAGAACAGGAGAGTCAGGTAGCATTCTGTTTTTGTCATGGGAGAATGGTAGTGAAGCCTTAATTAATAATGTCGTAAGCTTTTCAACTTTTTCACAATTATATAAAGCATTCATTCTCTTATGTAATGATGTATCAAATTTGTGTATACTGTATGTCATTCTGAATTTAAATATTCTTGCCTGTGGCAAAATTTGCTAGGCTTGTAAATTTTCTTTCCCTAACACAAATCGGATTATATTCATTAGCTCATTATTGCTGACAGTATTTCTTTCAGCCACTGTTTTTACACAGCCCTTGCTCAGTGCAGTGGTGATTGTTGCTGAGTGAAGCCCAGTGAGAAGCATGCAAGTTTACATTTTTAACTGTGATGGTCTTGTCATCTTTTCCAGTTTTATAGTTGAAGGATGTAGGTGATCTTTTACACTCAAACAAAACATCTTTCCCTGTTAGGTATCAATAGATGGACACTCAAAGTAGTAGTTCAGTCCTTGTTTCCCCTAATTTGTTATTCTCTACTGTCAGGGCTTCAAGAAGGAACATTTTTGGCTGAATGTTGTTTATATTGCATGTTTTAAGTGCCATGTGACCACCCTCTTTTTTGGTGCATGATACCAGAAAAAGATCTTTCTTGGGCTTTTTGTTCAGTAATTGAATCAAAGTTCATCCATCCTGTTTTGAAGCCTGACTGGAGATTGTTTCATTGGTCCTAAAGTCCAGGTAACAATAAAGAAAAAGACAACAAAGATTCTGAAAAAAAGACTGCTATCAAAAAGTAGATTAGATAACTCCAGTCAGTATCATTTGGTCCAAAGACACTGGAGAAGAAAAGCTGTTCTACATTTCACTGAATGTTTGGTATATCTAATACAGCTAGATCAAAGTGATAGGCAGCGAAAGAAAAATTGATTAAACTTTCTGTTTCCATTTAAAACCAGTGGAAAAACAAATAAAAATTCTGTTCTATTCCATTTTTTATGCTCAGGTAAATGTTAGTAAAGGATTGTTGAAGATTTATAGTTTGCAGTCTGTGAATAAAATTATTCTTGACTGTGATTGGGAGGCTGTTGTAAGACATACCTTTTACTTTTATTGTATAAAACATGAATCAGGTGGATGTGCCATTTTGGGGAAAGGTCATGCTAAGTTTTTTCAGTATTACGAAGCTAAGATTTTTCAAAGCCTTTGAAACAGCTTACACCCTTGCTACTTCTAGCCAGGCACCAACAGCAACATTGGCATAACTGCACCGCATAGGCTATTGAAGAATCTGAATTTTTAACTGATGTTGCCTCATTTGATTTTTGTTTCAATAAACTTTCAGTAAGTGCAAGAAGGTAACATTCGGTCAATAGTGATCTTTCAAGTCACACGTTAAGAATCTCTATTTGCCCTTTAATCTTTTTTATTTCTAGTGGATAAAAGGCATAATTCTCTGATGGACATTTGCTAGCAGAAGCGGGTAGTAGCAAGAGAGTTAGACAATTAACATGACAGTTTGTTCGATACAGGTTATTTTGTTTAAACAGAATCCTTAACGCTGTGGTCACCTTTCTGCAGCAATCCACTCACCACGTGGTATTACCCATCCTAATCTTTTGATTTAGTGGTATTTTCTTTCTAACATGGGTCACTTTCATCAAATTGGTTTGGGAAGTACTTGTGTGTGTAATTGTGTTAATTTATCTTAAGGGTGACTAATCTCTGGCATGGAGATGGTGATCTTTTCAGTTGGCTGAAGTGCATTCAGCAGATGATACGTGACTGCAGCGTGATAACTGCCGTTATTTCTGTTATAATGATACCTGTGCTATATGCAGTAGAAGTATCAGCCTGGAAGAACTGTCAGTCTGCCAACAGGACCTTATTAACTGCTATAAATTACATAGCTATTTGTTGTTTGTAGTAACTGTGCTCCCTCGTCACAGTCCAGGAACCCTGCATGATTTACTTGCGGTCTAATCATAAGTAGATTTTAATTACCCTTGCATAAGAACATGAGAGAACGACATTACATAAGTATGTTCAGACCTATCACAGCTTCTAATTAATATTGGGTTACTTGTCAGTTTTAAGTAGGGCTGGATTTGTTGCAGATGGTTTTAGAGAAGTTATTTGCAGCAAGAGTGTTACAAGTAAACATTCTGTTTGCTTCAATTAGATGATTACTAAAAGCAACGATAGTCTTCCTGATAGGAACAGAAGTAGGTGATTTAAGATCTTTTCAACTTTTATCTCAAATAGATGTGCACTTAGAATTAGAAGAACGACTAGCAAAATTCATGAGGACAGAGGAAGCTATCATATACTCATATGGATTTGCAACAATTGCCAGTGCTATTCCTGCATATTCGAAAAGAGGGGACATTGTGTTTGTGTAAGTATTGTCTTCTACTGAGGAAATTCTGGATTAAAGAGTTTTCCTTTCAAGTTTTCATTATTGTTAATTGTATTAAATTAACCATTTAGAAAATAGTGTTAGTTGTGATCTAGTGTTTTGTTGTACAAAACTGAAATACATTTTCTTTGCCAAATACTCCAAATCAAATCAGTTACTGCTTTTATCATGGAAGAGCAGACTCAGGGTCACAGCTGAAACACCACCGAACTTGTGCATGGTGCAAGAACTAACAGAAGTCTAATACCTACTTTTCTTCTTAAGAAACTGTACAGCCATATTTGCTTTTCTCCTGTTTATTGGTGGCTTTTCACCTTTCTTGCAGGACACTTGTTCCCCTCATGCATATTTGCAATGGATTAGTTGAATAAATATTGGTACATGTTAAAATAACACAGGAACAGCTATTCAGGGTCAAACTAGGGACTCAGCAAGCCCAGTATCTGGTCCCTGAGAATAGCCAGTCATAATTTGTCTAGGGAAGCAGGAGAAACAATGTAACAAAACTGTCTGAGCCGAAGAGGAGCGTTTGGATTTAGTATTAGCTGATGGATTTTTCTTATGCCTTCCTATTCTTTCAGTACATTTGTAAATTTTTAATATCCACAATTCTTCTATGACATATAATTTCACAGATTAACTTGAATGTTTTATGAAAACATACAAAAGAATTGCCTGTTTTGAATATAACACTAATTTCAATAGATGCGTTTAATTTTTAGACAGTGAGCTGATGTATCTTCTCCAAGGGAGGAGTGAGTGAGTGGCTCTGTGCGGCTTAGCTGCCTGCTGGGGTTAAGCCACAACACACTGATAGTTTTTGTATTTGTCTGCCAAAAGCTTTCTTCGGTGCTCTCTTTTCTAAGTGTAAGACTTCTAGCCTGTTTGACTTCTTTCAGAAGTTATTTCATAACTTTAATCATGTCTTTTGATCGTCTTCAAACGTTTTCCAGATCAGCTTTTTGAGATGAACAACCAGGATTGTGCACACTATTCAGGATGCCAGTGTCCTGGATTAAGCTGTTTTGTACTGTTTCATCTTCTCAGTGACAAAAGATCTCACCATGTTTAGAAGCAACTTGGTTGAAATGACTGCATTTAGCATGTGCAGAAGGTCTGATTTAGTTGCCCCTTTTAAAAGATTACTCAAGCAGCTGTGAAATTGCATACCTCGTCATGCTCAGAGATTTGCTTTTCTAACACTTAAAATGGTGGATAGCTGTTTGAACACAGATGTAATAATTCCCAAAGGATATCAAAAAGCAGGTTTTGAATACTTGGAGGACCAGTATGAATGTTACAGGCACATCTTTGTGCCTTTTTTCTAAGACCCAGGTCAAATGTAGTAAGAGGTTTCTGGGATGATTACCATGGTATTTTATCTGGTCCATGGAATGCTGTGCTCAAATAAACTGCTGTCACATGCAAACAAAAGGACCAGTGTACACTCAAAAAAAAAAACCTGTTGACTTCCTTTTAGTGACTATAGTGCATAAGAAAGTTAAGAAGCCTTGGAAATGAGTTTTCAAAATGTAAATAAGATGCTTTAATAAATCTAGTTTTAACTACACCTAAGTACAGATATCTGCTCAAAAGCAGGACAGTCGTAATAGCCAACTTTCTTTGAATAATTGTTAAACCAAGAGCAAACTTTGAAGGGCTCGCCCTATTTACAGAGATGAAGCTGCCTGCTTCGCTATTCAGAAGGGATTACAAGCATCTCGTAGTAACATCAAGTTATTTAAGCATAATGATATGGCTGACCTTGAACGACTGTTGAAAGAACAGGAGACTGAAGATCAAAAGGTACTATTCCTTTGAAAAAATATTTGTACTTTTCTCTACCACCTCCCCCACATTTTGTTACTGGGTTTTGTGAGTGATTTGATTAAATGCTTATAGGCAGTTATTTGGTTTTCATAAATCTCTATTGAGTAGTTAATGTTGCTTATGTAATTGAGAGAAGGTTTTTTTTATTATTATTGTTATTATTTCTTTTCATATGTCTACATAACCACTGGTAGTGAGCTCACAGGCATTGGTGGTGGGGGAATAGCTTTATGGGCAGATAACTAAAGTGTAAGATCATTTCATTTTTTGAAAATATTATTACAGACCCTTTTTTTTGGTCTTTTAGGAATCTGTATAACTGCATTTGCCTAAAAAATCATGCAAGTTTAATATCAGTTCAAATGCCACACCATAAAATCAACACAAAAGTGACTAGTCCTAACATGACTCTTTTTTCTTAAGCTATTCCATTATCTTGCACCCAACTGCTAAGATGTTCTCTCTTGAAAAAATTGGGTCAGTTTGATGGCTTGCTTCTTATTCTGACAGTAATACAAAAGAGTATCCAAAAGCAGCTATTATAATCAGGATCCGCAAGTACAGATAACTTGGTTAAATTAATTTTAAAGTAATTCGTTTAAGAGCTATCACCATTATGTTCCTTGTTCACAGAATGCTGGAAAGTTACAATTGGAAAAAAGCTGATTTTGTGCTAACACAGGAATAGTAGTTTATCTACCAAGTAGATAAACTTCTACCAAGTAGATAAACTGCATAGTTATGCCAGTCAGTTTAATATCAGTCTAAATCAGTAATTGATCTGTTTAATAGCAAATTTATAGAAAATGTACTAGTTGACATAGCTTCATGAAAAATACATTTTGTCAGATAATCTTTACATTAGTTTTTAGATGTAGTTGACAGACTAGTGATGCAGTTCATGTAACACATTTGGTTTGTTAGAGCAGAGTGCTTTGATTTATCTACATGGTTAAAGTTTCTTAATGTAATTAGTTGGATGTGAACATAGAGTTGGTGGCCAAAAGCTTAATATAGACCAGGTGTGTGTAACTAAGATGGTTGACTAGAAAGTGGTAGATCTTACCACTAGAGCTGCTCTCAATTGTGGAGTCAACTGTGACTTGTTTTGGTGCTTACCACTCAGAAAAGTCAAATAGATGTCATCTGAATCTTTTTACAAGAACTGAAAAAGCTAAGAAGCATGACTTAATATCCTTAGTCAGAAAATATCAGTGAGGTTTAAAGTAAATACCAGGGAAATGGCATTTTAAAGCAACCAAACTGTAATCATACCATTGAAGTTTAAACAGAAACCAGAAAAAGATATTCTTATGGCCTGTATTGTCCAGAAATCGGACAAGAAGATTGTAACTTGAATGTTCGAATACTTTTGGATTGTGTTTTATGATGACATTACTGGTGAGAAGTTTGTGCTGCACTGAGTAATCCTCAGACTAATGATGAATATAATTGAGACCAAGATTTATAGTATTTGTTCTGTAGTTGTATTGTTTCTATTTTATTCATATGTTGCAGATGGATTGGTTATGATTTGTTTCAAAGCATCTTGAATCTTGTGTAAGCATTAAAAGCGCTAAAATTATTACAAAATAAAGAAAAAACTAGTCCAATGAGACATTTCAAGTTCTGTTACAAATGATAAATACTAAGTTGTAACTAAAGTAAAAGCTTACTTGAAAAAGAGACATTGCTTCCTTCCCCTCCCGTTACTGTCCTTCCCCATCAAAAAAATCTTTGCTTGTTAGTAACAATTGATATGAACTGAAACCATATCTTTCTCTGAAGAATCCTCGCAAGGCCCGTGTAACTCGAAGGTTTATTGTAGTAGAAGGATTGTATATGAACACAGGAGACATTTGCCCTCTTCCAGAACTGGTAAGTGGTTTCAGTTTGCCTGTTAAACTCTGCATATGAAAGCACGCAGCTAATGAAATAGTAATATCATACAGCTAAGCCTACATAGAAAAGCTCTGTGTGTAGGTTTTTTTGTTTACCTTCTTGCTTTCTCAAACATTCATGAAATGCTGATCTCAAATCTTACATTGTTTTGAAACTTCTAATCGGGATTAGGATTCTAAAGCTGTATGTAATGAGACTTGCAAATGAATATCTGGTTATGATTTTAGTTTTTAACCTGTAAAATATACTTTATCTTCAGCTATACTGTATGATACTAAATCTTTAAACTAAGTTATACCTAAAAAAAATTAGGAAGTTTCAAAGAAGCCCTCACACAGCTGTCATAAACAGTGACTCCAAGGAAAACATTTACTGTTTAGCGCAAATTGGCTTTTCGTGCAGGCTGTATGGGATATGGAAGTAATGGAAGAAATGCTGTGAAAATGCATCACTTTGAAGTGCTTGATAGCTTTTTTTATAAAAAAAAAAGGTCAAAACTTTTTCTGGTACATGACCATTTATGAAATTTAATCTTACATGGTGAAAGAATTTTGAAGGCTTTTAAGATATATTAGTGACAGAACACAACTGCAGAGCTGACATTTTTGCAATATTCAGGATACTGTACTTGTCTGTATTTACCTTATATCCCCCACCCAATTTGTTACCAAATTCTGATGGGTTTGGCTTGTATTTTGTATCATTTGCTCTGCTTTAGATAAAACTGAAGTATAAATACAAAGTTAGAATATTTTTGGAGGAAAGCCTTTCTTTTGGGGTTCTTGGAGAACATGGAAGAGGAGTTACTGAACACTTCGGAATAAATGTAAGTGCTTTTTTTTTTGTGAGTTTTGTTGTGAACAAGAGACTTAAACAGAAGCAAATTGCACAATTGATTTCTTAAACTTATGACATTAACAATGTTTAGTAGTGTACAATAGACATGTAAACATACTTTTCTTTATCAGTCTTAAAGCTTTCAGGCCTTCTCACTTTTCTTTCATGTGGAAGAATTTCATGTAAAATTACTTGAAGTAATTTTACTCATCTTTAGTAAGGAAGATAAAGAATTTTTACAGTGCATAATTTTATCCTTTTTTTGGACACTCAGTGAGGTCATGATTGCAGTATTTTCCAGCTGCATACACTTAAAAAGCTTACAGAGAAATATTTGGGGTTAGGGGTAAGTCAGAAAAATCTTTTCAATGCATAGCCATCATACTTCGCTCTAGTGGCTTTTATTCTGATGGGGAAAAACAGGGTAAAGCTTTTGATGGTCCTTTCAAAGATGTTGTACTGGCAAATTAAGCCATACTGTTTTTCCAAGGGTCTACCTTTTGTGTTTATTCAGCTGAGAAGTACTTTGGAAGTCCAAGACTATATACTTGCAGTTGTTTGCTACCACAGCCACCTGAGCTGAGGAAGGAAGAAGTGCTGTTTGGTTGCTAGTGTCCTAGTGTGAAGCATCTGTCACTGACAGTGTCTGAGTTCAGCTTGGAAGTAAAAAGTGAAATATCATTCATTCTGTCTTCCCCTATCTTCTATTGTTTTCACTTTAAGTGTCTTAGTACCAAATGTGGAAAAGAGAAAATGAATGTTAAACAGCTTTAGAAAAGGAAACAAACAGTGCTGCTGTGATGCTTGCCAAGTACCATCTGGTTAATTGGCTTCTATGTTAAATTCATTTATAAACATTATCTTTCAGTTTAGTCTGCTCAGAATGGGAATTTGTAACAGCGGTCATCAGTGTGCATTATAGAGTGTGGCAAAAAATGTAATTGCACCTAGCAAGTGAAGTGAAACAACGGTATCTCTAAGATTCAAACTCTGATTTAGCTAGGCTTATCCTCAATTTTAATCACATTCTAACTTATACTGACTGCAGTGGGACTACTTACATTCTCAGAGGACACTATCACACTGAGTGCTTTGAGGAATTGTCACTAGTATCTAAATAATTTGTTTTTTCTGTTTGTGTTCTTCACATTGCAATGCCTGGAAAAGAGTGATCCTGTGTAAATTATTTACAGATCCATAAGTCTCAATTTCTAAAGTCCTTTCGTATTGCTTCAAATTGTTACTTCAATTGTAGCTTCATTTTAATATTTGATAGTTTGATGGATCTTATCTAGTATATACAATGATATGAAACAAGGTACATCTTTAGTGGGTAATCAAAAGCATCTTTTAATAACTTGTTAATTTAACTGGCAGATTGATGATATAGATCTTATTAGTGCAAACATGGAAAATTCACTGGCTTCTATTGGAGGATTTTGCTGTGGACGATCTTTCATTATTGACCATCAGGTAAG
Source organism: Psophia crepitans (assembly GCA_013399095.1). Classification (NCBI taxonomy): domain Eukaryota; kingdom Metazoa; phylum Chordata; class Aves; order Gruiformes; family Psophiidae; genus Psophia; species Psophia crepitans. The sequence goes on from VWZZ01006769.1 coordinate 31,028, forward strand.
CCAGGTCTCATTTTTATATGGTGGGGCAGGATTAGTTACTTAGAAATGAGAGTTAGTTACTAATACCAATTTGCAGGAAGTGTTACGACATAAGTTATTACGCAACGTTTGATTACATATAGAAACTCTCTAGTTCTATGAAATATTGTAGGTGAATTTGAGACCTACTTTTAAATTCTTCCATGAACCTACGTGGAGGAGACGTCGTTTAAATGTATGTGAATTAACTTTTAAAACACTGTCTGTATTGCTGTAAACAAAAGAGTGATTTTTTTTTTTTTTTTTTTTTTTTTACTCCCCCTCACCCCTTCTCCCCCCCAGAGATTGTCTGGTCAAGGCTACTGCTTTTCCGCATCCCTACCTCCTTTGTTAGCTGCTGCTGCTATTGAGGCGCTGAATATTATGGAAGATAATCCAGGTACTTAATTCAGGAAAATCTTATTCTCCCGTCTTTCTTCACCCAAAACTAATAACTCATACTTCTCCCTACTTTAATTCCTCACCCTTTTACTCTTAAGTCGTCTCTCTTTTTCAGCTAATTAATTTTACATGCATGATTTTTTCTTCTTACAGTTTCTGATCCTGCTTTTTTTCTTCAGTGTTTCTTCCCCTTTCCTTCTTCCAGCTGAAAATGAGCCAGTTAGTTGAGTCTAGGAGGTACAGAGATGGTTATCACTAAGCAAATGAGAAAATACCACTTTTCTTTATAGACTAGTGATACGCTTCTTCCTTGAAAACAAATTCCTTCAAGACAAATGGAGGAAGGGAAGGTTGAAGAGAAACAAATGGCAATAGAATTCCTCAGGAGTGAACAACCCTTTCCTTTCCACTTGCACTACGTTGTTTTTTTTTCTCTCCAGTAAGAAAAGAGAGAAGTAAGCATCCAGGCAAGAATCTCAGCAATGGTCACGGTGCAGATACCTGCAATTTTGGCAGGACCAAGTACAGGACATTTGACTACAGTTGGCAGGCAGGAGTTTCTGCTCTAGGAGTCAGAGAGTTGCCCTTGTGGCTAGAACCTAAGAATGACGGGGTTTTTTGCGAGGGCTGGGGGAGTTAGAGGCATATGAGAAAGGACACAATTGACCAAATCTGTGTGTATTTGTTTTTAATCTTCATTAGCATCAACAGATTGGAGGACATCTGCAGAGAGATGCAGTATTTAATTTGTCACAAATAGATAAAAACTACTGAGTAGCCCACGCCTGGTCCTCAGAAGTTAAACAAAAGCAGGAAAAAATTAAGAGTAAGTTATTGGACTGTTAGCTGTAGTGGAGGGTCAACCTTTACCAGTGAAATGAACCAAGGTTTGCAGATCCAGGAGTCAAAGTTTCCTGTTTAAGAATCTGCAGGGAGTTGGTGAGAGGATCAAGGAGCAGAGTCTGCATGGCTGTAGATATTTTATAGATGTAAATAAATTGGACCTGCCATTTCAATCCCATTGCCAAGAGTTTCTGTCATCCTTTCTATATGATCGTGAACCAATGCAGCTGGAGTAATGAGATAAAGGGAAGTAATGCATTTGTCAGATCTTAAAAGCCTGTCGTTTCTTGGCAGAAATGGGAATCGGGAACATTATGAAGAGTGGTGAAGAGACTTAGTACTTCAATAGATATGTATATCTTAGTTTTCCTTCCAAATACGTTTTTTGAAATCTTAGTCTTACAGAAATGTATAGTAGAAACAGGATATCTAAGCCTTTTTCCTTTTTTTTTTCTTTTTTTGTGTGAGTGTAGAGATTTTTCAGACTCTCCGGTCTAAATGTGAACGGATTCACAAAGCGTTACAGGGGTAAGTGTGTTTTTTGCAGGGGTGGGGGGAGCGGTTGGCTATTGTTGATTTGACCATGAATCGTAGAATCATTGAATCAT
>VWZZ01006770.1:6086-18954 GCA_013399095.1 Psophia crepitans
TTTTTGAGATTTAAGTTCTATTCGAATCCACCACTTAGTGTTTACCCCTCGGCACAGTTGTAAGTTTGTAGCTTGGTTTCAGTCGATGGAGAACGGTGCCCTGCCTGAGAGATCGCATGCGCCGGCGCGAGGAAAGCTATAGGATGATACAAGGCTTTTTGTCCTTAAAAGGATTCTCGGAAGCGGGCACTCCAACCAGCAGCGGGTCGTTCCTGGCATGTTGCTCGCAGTAATTCATTAGCTCAGAAGATGCTTTCGAGACCTAAATGTTGGAAGAAAGCAGAAGGTCAGGGAGGAGACGCAGGTGAAGGCGCAGGGCTCAGCCCGCACAGTGCCGCCGACGGCACCCCGGGCTCCGCGGGGAGGAAGAGACCCGACGTTCGGCTTTTCCTGACAGAGACTTGAGGGAGACGGTGACAAATGAAAAGGGGAGATGGCCACGGGGAAGGAGCTTGTAAGGTCTGACAGAAATAAAGCGATGAGTATGGGAAAACTACTCCCCAGCCGAGGGCGAGAGCTGTGAAAGAAGATATTATTGTCCTCCTCTTGAAGGGCTTTGGGATAAAAAAGAGAAGAAAAAGCTCCTGCTTGACAGCAGCCATCCTCTGATGTTAAAAATGGAGGTTTTGAAACCGTTAGAGACTATTACTTAAGGCTCTGCTTATTTTAGTTCAAAGACATCTTCTGGGAACGGAGAGCCCAGAGCAGCCCGGCCGAGAGGGGACGGCAGCGGCAGCAGCCAGGAGGGCGGGTGGCACGGGCAGATCCAGGCAGGGAGGGGCCAGCAGCTCTGGGGACCACCAGCAGCCCCTTTATTTTTTTAATTAACTTAATAAGTGGTTGAACATAAGGCAAACACAAAACATACAACGCAACCAGACCACAGCTGGAAGGCCCAGATGTGACCTGTTGCGGCTGCAGAGCCTTACGGCAGCGGTTCCCTTGCCGGGATCTCCGCGGTGATTCACTCCCTCCCAGCTCAGCTGAGCCATGATTCGGGGGGGGGGGCAAAAACCTCCCACACGCCACCTCCCCGCTGCCCCGGCCCCGCCGTTCTGGTCGCGGCACTACCGGGGGTCGGCGGGCTCTGCAGCGGATGCTGCGGCACACAGCCAGCGCGGCCGCTGCAACCTGCCCGGCAGGACCGTGCAGTTGCACGCCCCAATTACGGAACTTTCCAGCAGCCACCGAGGAGGAGAAACGGTGCTGGCGATAAAACCCCAGTTCGCTGCAGGTTTGTGCCCCCGCGCCACAGGGTGGGCTTCCTCCTCCTTTTACTGGTGTCTCCTGGAAAAGCAGGTCCAGAGACCGCGTCGGGCTTTTGGGGGAGTCTCTGGGTGTTACTGCAATATTAAGTACGAAATTCCTAACCAGTCGTGAACGTTTCTAACAAACACCGGCTGCGGCTGGCCTGCACCTAAACGTCTTACCGCATGCATTAGGAGCTCTGCAGAGACAAGGTCAAGGCTCTGCCTTAAACCTCTTACTCACAGAAGACAGTAATTACTCCTAATCTCAGAGCGAAGCCAGGGGAAAGCGATCAGCTCGCCGGGAGCGCGGCTGAACCTGTTAGGAGAACAAGTGGCCTGGAAACCTCCGCACCCCTCTCAAAGCTTCGGCTGCGTGAATGAAGGGAGGGAAGAGCCAGGCGCCGTCGCTGGGAAAGGCCTGGCCCGTCTCTAGCAGACGGACGGGCTGCTGGGGCCGGGGAGGGGCAAACCTGCAGCGTGGCGGCAGGGCTCTGCGCCGACAGCAGCGTCGGGTGCTCCGCAGAGCTCGCGGGGAGGGATCGGAGGGTGTTCCTCACGCTGCCGGCACAGCTTCACCAACAGCTGGCGGGGCAGCCCCTTCCCCTCATCTCAGGAGGGTGGAAGCTCGTTTATCTGCGAGGTGGGGACAGCAGGAGCTGGAGGAGCGAGCGCTCGTTTGACACCGTAGGTAGGAGCTGGCGCGCTCGCCCAAGGGCTGGGTTTGTGGGTCACGGCTTTACTGAAAGCTCGCCCAGGCAGCGCGTCGTCTTCTCCACTCGGCCTAAAGAGCAGCGTGTTGTGGTCCCACCACCGGTGTTCTGTCCTTTCCCAGCAAAGCATTTACGATAGTGGCAGTTACAAAGGTTGGTGAGCGTGCACACACCCTCCCTCCTCCCCGGCGTGCACCGCCTGCGAGCGTGGAGCTGAGACACCGTCGTTCCTAGGAGAGCCAGCAGCGGCTGCGCTGGGGGAAGCCCTTGCATTGCGTTTGTCTTCCCTAAAACGGCCTCGCTGCTGGGAGCATCACTGGAGTGTGGAAAGTGGTGGCCCTAAAAACCGCTACAAAACCGCGTGGCTTAAAGAAAAAAAAGATATTCGAAGCAGCAGCAGCTCCTCCTGCACATCAAAGGCAGAGATGACGGAGGAGCTGCTGCTGCAGAGGCGGCAGGGACTGAAAGTCAAAGAAAATAGTCTTTGACCAGGAAACTAAGTTCAGAACTCTCAGGTGGATTTAACACCTAGGTGTTTTACAGCATTTCAGTTTCGCTGTGCCTTTCGTCACCAGGCGTGGGGCTTTCCTTTGCGTGACTTACTGACAAGTGGCTTTCCATGAACAGATCTCGTCTCTCCCCTCCCGGCAGCGGAGCAGGATGACTCCGGGTTCCTCCACGGTTTAAGAGGTGTAAATTCAGAGAGTGCCCAGGGGGTTTCCTGCTCGCACTGGGACTTGCTGCCCACACGCTAATATTTGTCCCCTGCAAAGGCTGCTCTCCGGAGCTGGCGTGGCGGAATGAGCCCGGGTACTGCAATCACCGAGCTGGTTCCCAGAAGAGTGAAAGCTCCCGGAGGACCCCGTCTCCGACTCTCAGGGGTGCTGTGGTGGTGAGCACGCTACTCGCTCCAACCCCCCGGTGCCAGAGGGAGCTTTGTTCCCCAGGCTCCTCTGCTGCCCCAGCAGATTGCTGGTGAGCCAGCACGCAGCTGAGAATAGACTCTGGTTTGCTATCCCAGACAACTGCAGCACAGAATTAACTCTCCCCAGTTCTCCCATAAATGTCCCGCAAACCAGAGCGAAGGCGTGCCACCACTCCTTTTCGTTTGCAAGGCAGGGGAACAGCAGCAGCTGAGAAAGAACTGTGCAGGCAGCGACCTTCTGAGAGAAACTGCGTATGACAGAGAAGCCATCCTGCCAGAAAAATGGGTGAACAAGACTGGAGTGCACGTGAGCCTGCCCTGCAGAGCTTTGCTGCGTCCGGCCCCTCCAGCTTCGGTGCCTTCAGGGGCTGCGCTGCCCAGCGGAGCTCCAGGAACTCACCCCAGTGGCTGCTCTGCCCGTGGATCCTGCGGCCACCTCTAGCACCTGAGAGAAGCTGCCCAGGCTGCGAACTCACCTCCCGGCAGGAGCAGCGCCCGTAGGAAGAGGCCTCATCTAGAAACACTGCGGTATCTGAGCCGGAGACATCGCAGCAGCACGCACGCGCTCGGGGCAAACGCGAAGCACTTGCCCAGGGACCCCTCCTGCGCCGTCCCTGCCCACCCCCGCCGCGGCACGTGTCGCGCTGCTCCAGCTCCCCTGCTCACCTTGATCCTCTCGATGCCGGCTTCGATGCGGAGCTGCTCCACCAGCTTCCGGGCCTGCGCTATGTTGTTAGTTGTTGACATTGTCTGCCATCGGCTCCGGGCCCCAGCACGCGAGAACACTGCGAAACAAGGAGGGGGGAGAGGGGGGGTCGGCATCGAGCGCGAAGCCGCCGTGCACCGCCTCGGACAGGGCTGCGTGCCGTGTCCTCACCGACAGCCACGTGCAAAGGGCTTCCACGAGCTCTACGCTGATGACATCAACTTAACGGTTCCTGATTTTGCTTCAAGTTCTCCTTTCCTTTAAGCAGCGCTCTTGGGGCACTCTCTTCAGGCTTTTTTTTTTCTCTTTTTTTGATTAAAACACCCAACAAAGAAAAACTTGCTGACAAGAGGGGAAAAACAAAACTTCTTCTGCAGAAAAGTCCTGCCAGATGCATTCAACTGACCGACTGGAGAAGCAAAAAGAAGTTTTCCAGCCCACGTAACCTGCAGGGCACCGCTTGCAGCCAGCCGGGCAGGGGGAAGGTGGATGGGTACCCCGCTTGCCCGTCACACCCCCGGGACAGTCACCTCCCTTTTTATCTACTCGTTGCACCGCTGCCTTCATCCTGCCCTTACTCCTGTGTCAGGATTTCCTCCGCACAAAGATGCTCCGAGCAGCAACTAGAAACACTCAATACTGTGCAAACTCAGACCTACGCTATTTATCCACCACTTTGCAAACTGATGTCCCTGAAAAAATTAGAGTGAGAAAGGAAGAGAGACGGACGGTCCCAGGCCGGGTGGTAGGTGGTGAGTGAGGGCTCGGGCAAGGGGCAGAGGTTTTCCACGGGATGGAAGCAGGGGACAGGCAGCAAGGCATGGGGGGATACGAAAGCACGAGAGGCACCAACAGCGCGTGTCTCAAATGAGCCTTCCACAAAAATGGTGCAAAGTAAAGGCCCAGCAGAACACGGAAAGGAGGAGAGCACCGCAGGGTGAGCTGGAGCCAGAGCGGGACCGGAGCTTTGCTGAAGCACAACTCCTTTCCGTGCACCAAGTGGTTGGGCTCTGAGGTCCTGCAGACCCCGTCCAGCTGCCAAACTCGGCACCCGGCCCTGGCTGTGCTGATCGTGAGGCTTTAACGTGCCTGTCCCCTGGCTGGGTGCAACCTGCCCATGGGGCCACGTCCCCGCGGCCGCCACGCTGCAGCCGGCGCCCCGGCAGGGAGAATGCAGGCGGTTGAACGACCTTCCTCGAAGTTAAAAAGCAGCAACTGAAGAAGCTGGGCTACGAGACCAAGATAATCCATCACTGTTAGTGAGGCCAGAGCCGCAGGGCAGCAGCCAGGGCTGCGGCACGCCGGAGGGCAGCTCCGGCCACGCCGTCCGAGCCGGGCTCCCTTGGCCAGACACCTTTCTCAGGTCATTTCTTTATGATCAGCTCCACGGGGCTGCTGCAGAGGTGGCAGGAAAAGTCACTTCCTTGCCCTGCCCGGCAGTGACTCAGTCCCTGACCATTCCGTAACGGCGGGGAACAGGGGGAGAGGGCTGCAGCGAGTACCACCTCCCGCCTCCCGCCAAACCATTAGGTGATGCTGGGCAGAAGAAAGAGCCAAAGCAAACACGGAGTGAGATACCAGCGGCGCTCGCAGCGCCCCAGCCAGCCGCCCACTGCAGCCCTTCTGTGCTAGCTTTAATTAGAGACTCCTTCAGTCTTCTCCCCAGGACTGGCAGCTTCAAAGCAGATGCTGAACTGGCGAGGGGAAGAGAGGGGGGAGTGTCTGCCCCATCTAAAATCCTAGCAGACTTGAGCTGTCTCGCCTATGTTTAGACATTAAGGGAGTTTATTCCAGACCACAACGGCACTCTCGGGGATTATTTTGCTTGGCAGCAGCACGCAACGTGTGCTGCGCTTTTCAAGCCCCGAACGGCAACTCAGCGCTCGTTTGCAACGCTGGATGCTGTGGGAGAAAACAAACGGTGCTTCAGCCAGCGTTACCGACCCCGCCACCAGACGATTCCCTGAATTAGCAGGGTTATTCGGAAATCTCCGCCTCTCGAGTCCTGGAAGACGTTAGTCAGGACGATATGGGAAGTCACACTGTTCAAATGCAGTCTGGTACTGTGGAAATTGGGAGAAGGAACCAGGCTGGTCCCCAGGGAAGGATCCTCCTCTCCCGCCCCCATTTCCTAAGCCGCAATGCTGCAAGAGAGAGATTGGGCTGGGCTGCAGCAGAGCAGGACGTCCCCACGCTGGCAGTGCTGCGGTCACCCCTCAGCTCAGACTCGGGCCTCGGTGAGAGGGCACCGTGTCTCTAACCGAAGGGTCCAGAGCCCTACAACGAGCTCGACCAGCACCCAAAGTCCCCCATCAGGATGCCCACCCACACACAGTGAGCCGTCTCGCTTGGCACGGCGGACGGGTGCTTGTCCGAGCCGACCTGACACGGCGCAGGGTACGCTCCGCTCCGGTCACTTTTCCATGAAAAAGCAGTACCTCCAGGTGGGAACGCTTTATTTCGGAAGCCAGCTTGCTCCTTCAGCATCAGGCGCTATACGGACCCCAGCCCCCCGAGTTCTTCGGGACTGCAGAACAGCAGCTTGAGTTCAGCCCTGCTGTGATTCCCTGCGCAGGCAGAGCAGGAGCTGGACATCAGCTCCTGGCAATTTTGATGGCCTTAATCCCTGGAAAAAGCTGGAAAGTTTTGCCCGTGAGGCAGCTGCCATCTGACCAGCTGCATTTCCAAAGCAATCCCTGCTAAGAGCACGTGCTGCGGCGGGAGCCGAGCTGAGCAGCGCAGGCAGCAGGAGGACGGGGAAGAGTTCCGTCTCAAAGCCAGGCTCTCTCCAAATCCTTCCCGTGAACTTGAAAGACCTCCCCACTGCAAACAGTTCACTCCTCATTGACAAAACAATCCTTCACCTGGATAAAGAGTTAGCAGACAGCTGGAGGAAGAAAAAAATACAAGCAATCAGATATAATTTACGATTGCAGCAGCGCAAGATCACCTGCTTGTACTTTCCCAGCTTCCTGTTTATGGAACGAGGCGGATGAATCAGCCGAGGGCGAGCTGCTTCAGGGAACTTCTGCCACCGCGCCGGGAGACGCGCGGCCCCTGTCCCCGCAGCACCCTGCGGCGCTGGGGCCACCAGCCTGGCTGGAGGACGGAGGCGTTTTAGTACGTACGGCGCGGGGAGAGTCCTGCCCCGCAGGGCTACCGCATCGCGTGGGAGCGCGGGCTGCTGGTGTGGGTCAGGGAACCGGCCACGCTCCAGGGCTGCTCTGCCCAGGGGGAGTTTAAAACCGGCTTCTGTTACCTTAGTAATTAACTAAGGGCGTCGTTAGCAACTGGAGCCCACCAATTGAGAGGATCCAGCGGGCTGCTGCGTGGCACGGGAATTTTTTAAAAGTCCTCGGGATTTTTTAAAAGCCAAAGCAGACTTTGAAGACGTCATTCCGCAGGCTTGTAGGGGTGTGGAAATAACTCGCGAGGTAAAGGTATTTGGAAAAAAAGCCAAATTATTGGCTTCGCGGAGCGAAGTAGGTGTGATGCAAATCGGGACGGCACAGGGGACACAGCTACGTTGTCCCTTTTCCAACCTTTATGTTTTAAAGAAATCAGCATTTGGGAAAGGACGGAGAGGGGATGCCTGCAGCTGGGCCCGGGCAGGAGGCAGAGGACAGTTAGGACACCCAGGCCTCGTGCACATCCATCCCCCTGCCTCTGCTCTGTCATCCGACTGCGGAGACATGATCGGTACAGCCAGGCCCCTCCCTGCAAGGCAGGCGAAGCCTGCGGTCCTTGGCCAGGACCCATCTCGTCCCGCCCCTGCCCGCAGAGAGCGGCCGGCGCCCGGCCACGGCAGACTTTGCCTTTCCCAGTATCTGCTCATGACTCCGCAGAACGACACCGCCAGTTGTGTTTTGCTGGGTCACGAACAGACATCATTCACCAGCAGGAAATAAATCTTCCCACGTCTTTGCCAGAGCACCTTCCGCCCTCCAGGATAATCCATCTTCCACTTCTCCCCGGCAGCGCTGCCCAGAGAGGACAACCCAATTTTCGGAAACGACTCCTCTTGCGTTAAGGCAACGTCAACTCGGGTGTGCGTCTTTCACGCCGTCGTGTAAGCGATTCCAGGAGGGTTGAAGTCATCAGACGGTCTTGCAACCCTCTGGGCTGCCGTCCCTGTTCCTCCAGCAGCAGCAGAGCGATCTGGCAGGCGGCTGCAGATCCCAGACCGCGGAGGTATTAACAGGGCTCGGGCTGCAGCAAGGTGTCACACCTATCTGGTTGGAGCACGGCGCATGAAAAATACTGCTGCAGCATGTTGAACGCTGAGAAAAGTAATAAAAATTATGAGAACACGAGAGCACGGGTAACGCTGTATGTTATCCAGTGGTGTTTCACCGTCACCGCCAACACAAGCAGCAGTGAGGGAGGGTTGGGAAACCTTGCAGCAGGGGGCCGGGAGCGCAGGCGAGGGGCAGAGCAGGCTCAAGAACGAAGCAAACAAGTCCCGAGTTACGATTTGGCTGCAGCACAAACACCCCGTCAGCACTTCTGCCTGTTTTAGGAAAAGCACTGGGGGCCAGAGTCCCAACAGTTAAGTTAGGATAAATTCTGGAACAATGAGGATTTGCTGTTTTAAACTGGTTTGCGTATCATGAACCGAAAGCAGGTCAGGATGCTCGCACCCATGTGCTGCCTCGGCTCAGTCTTTGACTCAAGAGCCACCACAAACGGTCTCTTCTAGATCAGGTTTCAGCACTGAACAAAGGAATTTAAAGGCCCACAACCAGCCTTGCAAAAGCAGATTTCTCGCGTTCACATTCCTCGTGTGCCTTCAGCAAAAAGAGTTTCTCAGGGGTTACACGGCAGGGTGCTTCGGGCAGCGTGGTGCTGTCGGTGCTCCGCTGTTTCCATTCACGCGGCGTGAAAAGGGCATTTACACGGGACTGGTTCGCACTTTCAGTGCCGGGCATCTGTTCTGCGCAGCCCTCTGACGTCAAAGCAAGACTGGCTTATGATGACAGAGCAGGCACCTCCGCTCCTCCCTGAGGTTTCTCTTTTTCATAAGTTCATTCTTCATGTACCAGGTAGATTGCAAGGGTGAGGATTCGGGCTGCTTTAGTGGGGGAAAAAACCCAACCAAAACAAGCGCGGCTCTTGAGTCAGAAGCGTGCAGCAACAGCGGTGACAGCAGCGCTGGCTCTGACGAGCCGTGACTCAGCACAAGCTCCGTGTTGAAGCAGACGCCTCCTCCGTCGAGCATCTGGGTCTGGCTCCGAGCAGGGCTTTGCCCGCTCAGCCCTTTCATCCACTTCCCAACCCTGCCCCGGAGACGAGGGATCCCGCAGCCCCACGGCACGGAGCAAGGCTGCTGCAGGACGGGGCTCAGCCGGGCACCCCACGCCTTGCCCCGTCCCAGGAGACGCACGGCGGGACCCTACGTCCCACCCCGCCCTCGGCACCGCACCGAAACGTTGCAACAAGATCCAGGTCACGAGGGTGAAACTGCCACCCTCGGCATCGTGGCGTGCCGAGAAAGCGGGCTTGCCTTAGCACGCCCCTGACCTGCGCCTTGCGAGCCGTACGGCGCGGCGAGGCTGACGCCCAACACTGTTACTCATTGACTCGGCACAAAACCCCTTCTTCTTTTCACGCAGTGGGTGCCACGTGCGCGCTCCCACCTGCAGCCTCTCCAGCCGAACGGCAGGAAGCATTACGCTAGGAAAGAAATATGCACTGATCCCTCTCCTTTCTGAATTCTTCCCATACTTCTCATAGCTGGAAGCAGCCGCTCCCAGCAGGCTAAATAAACAAGCGAACATCTGAGCACTGCTGGAGCTATGCTGCTTCTGTCTTCCCAAACCCCCCCCCGATAAAAACCCATTCTGAGATCGGTGCTCACGGGTGTCCCTGTGCTCGAGCTATCCGATGGAAAGCTCCGGGGGAGCATCTCCAGCAGCGCACGCCCCCAGCAGCGCGCACACCTCGTGCCCGCAGCGCCTTCCAGCCATGGCGGTGCCGGTGGGCCGAGGTACCAGGGTACGCTGTGCTGACGAAGGGATACGGGGAGGTGGCTGGGGTAGGAGGATGCGCTCCTGGGTCTCAGCCTGAACCAAACTGTGCTTTTGAAGAGCAGCCCGACCACCAGCGGCATTCCAGCGCAGCACATGTGCATTCGCTGCAGGGTGAAACGTCCCGCACCACCGACACGGCATCAATTCTGGAGCCACAGAGGTGCATAAAACCATCTCCCACACCATCACCGGATCAGCGACCTTCCCCAGCAGCCTGAGGGCATCTGACCCTGGCTGCAGAGGTGAACCCCCCCCCAGCCTGCTGCCCCCCCAGCCCCCAGCCTGCTGTGCTCAGAGACGGAGCGGCCCAGGGCCACCCCACGGAGCAGCTCCAGCTCCGTCCCAGGCGAAAGCCTGCAGCCCCTCCACCACGGCCCAGGACGGGGGCCAGGCGCCCGCCGGCACCCCCAGCACCGGTGTGGAGCACCGCGCACCTCGCCGGAGCAATCACGCGCCGAGCCAGGCTGGTGCCAGGAAAGGGGGGGACGGACACGAAGGGGGAGCCTGAGACTGGTAACCCAGTGTAAAGCTGCTCGGTGGTTACTGCTTTTAAAGATGACCTCATGCTTTTTTGGAACAGAAAAAGGCTGTTAGGGCGATGGCATTTACTCCTTGTCTGGGCAGAACAAAGCAGGCTCCTTTTTTCTTTTACACTTCCTGCACCAGTAGCTTAACAGCTGAATGAGCTATTGAATTTTTTCCTGAGTGCAGCAATTTTTTCTCTTTTTTTTTTTTTCTCCCTCCTCCTTTAAGACCTCCAGATTTCTATGGCGTGGGACAATACTGGGGAGAGCGCAGTGAGGAGCTCACCCGAGGAGCCATCCCAGGATGCAGAAACGCTCCTTAAAGAGGCAGCGATGGGAAGCGCTGGGCTTCGCTCTGCCTCTTGCTCAGGCCAAGGGTTGATCCACACTGCAGTGGTGAAACGATCCAGCTTGTTTTCCACACCTCCTTCTGCATCACCTGCAGCTTGACCGGCACGACGAGCCCGGGAGAGGGGCAGGGAACCCAAAGGATTTAACTTTAGCAATAAACAAGTTACCAACCTGCCCATAAGCTCCTTTAGATTTGCAAAATGTCCCCTCACACTGTCCCTGCCCCCAAGATGAATTCCAGCTCCTTACAACAGGTTGTAACTAGGCCATGTATTTTAAGACACTTCGCATCTCTCCTGCAGCCACCAGCAGCCCCAGCCCGGCAGGGACAGACCCTTCGGAGCAGCTGTCATGGGGGCCCAGCCTTGCGCTCCAGCTCACTTTTAATATATTAGAAGCTTAAAACCACATCACTACTAGACTGAGAGAAGTCTCACCCTCACTTTCAGGCCCATATTGAGAGCAACTTGGGGTTTGGGGTTTATTTTCCCCCCAGCTCCAATACCTTGGTACGTCTGTTTCCTGATGGAAATGATCCGAGCCAACGTGTCTGAGGCTTTAATTTTAATTATTTTTTTTTCCCACAACCTGGGAGGGAAGGCAGCACGCCCACTTTTCTGTTTGTGTTGTTGCACAGAAATCCCTGAGCTCTGAGTCTTCGGGGCTTCCCGAAGAGAAGGGAACATTCCTATGGCAAGGTATGTCTCCAGCAAAAACGGGGGTCAGAGCATGACACCATGCAGAGCGGCGCGGCAGCGGGCTCAGCAGCCACCCAGCTGAGGTGCACGGTGACACGGGGTACAGCCCTGTGCCAGGACGAGTTTCTGCCCAAATTTTGGAGAGGGCTTTGCCAGCAGCACGGCCGCTGGATGAAAGGATGGCACGGCTGCTTGCGTTCTTCTCGGGTATCTGTGTCTCACACTAACTACACCGGCGTGTAGTACAGCTGTAGGAGAGAGGGCACGTGCCTCGGCTGCAGCTCTGATCCATTAATTGCTGAAGCATTCTGCCTCTTGAACTGCTCTAGTTTTAAACCGGTCAAGGATTTTGGAAGGAGAGAGCATCCCTAGAGACGCATCGCTCCATTTCCTTCCCATTAAAGGAAACGATTACCTGGCTGAGAGAACGTGAAATCCTGCAGGATGCATCTGCCAGCAAAGCTGCAGAACATTCAAGGGACCTCGTTTCCAGGGTAGCCTGCACCCCGCCACAGTTCCCTCCCGCTGTCCTATCAGGCCTGGCTTTAAACTCCCCCTTCTCCCCAATTTCTCTGCAGCAGCTTTGGTGCCGGCTGGGTGGAGACCTCTGGCAGGACTGCCACGGCAATCGCGCGCAGTCACCACCCTGCCGCTGCAGCTTGTCTACCCTGAGTCACTGCAGCACATTCCAACCTTATTTTCAGACCACGCGTTAAAATAAATTTAAAAAAAAAAAAACAAACCAACAAAAAGCAGGCAGAGAGCAAAGGTATTTACATCGGTTGTTACCCGGAGGCTGCAACACAACCAGCAAGGCGCCGGGTTTGACACGCAAAGCCAGATGCACTTTCAGGTTTCTCCTTGGCCCGTGTGCGTAGGAGCTGCAGATAGAATAGAATAGAATAGAATAGAATAGAATAGAATAGAATAGAATAGAATAGAATAGAATCATCAAGGTTGGAAGTGACCTCAAGGATCATCTAGTCCAACCATCCCCCCACCATTCGTGGCGCACGGGAGAACCGGTTGCAACAGCGCCCGCGCCAGCCGGCCTGCAAGCGGGCGAGCAGCAGGTTCCCTGCAGGGCTCTGGCTGCCCTGCTGCAGGTCTGGGGCCACCCCGGGGCTCGCGTACTGCTCCGCGGTACAGTACAGATAGCCAATACGTAATAAACGCTCCGCCATATAATTTAAACCAGGAACCAAAGCTGGCCTCGAGTCAGGGCGCTGAAGGGCTGTTACGGGCTGAGGGTAGTGAAGGAATCAGAACTTGCACTGCAAAGTCTGCTCCGCGCTCGTCCTTCCTGAGTTTCTGGTCAGTGCAGTCACAGATAAAGCGCGGAGGGGAAAACCAGATCATCGCCTGCAAGCAGCGACTGCTCGCAGCTCCCACAGGAGCGCTGCTACCAGAATTGGGCCACAAAATTTCACAGTAGCTACTCATTCCCCACGCGCTTCAGAGCAGCTGAGACACCCGGAGCTCTCGGCCAGCGTTAGCAGCAGTTCTTCAGGAAGGCAGGACGGGCAGAAAAGCAGAAGCGGCTCCGACACTGGTTTCAATCGCCCGTGCAGGTGTGATCCGTGCACGAGCAGCTCCAGCGCTGCTGCAGAACCCTCCACGGCTTCTGCAGAGGGAAAACTGCAGCGCGCTCTGGCAGGAGCTGGTGCTGCACCCC
>VWZZ01006770.1:23477-38561 GCA_013399095.1 Psophia crepitans
TCCTGTCCTGGGGCCCCCCAAGCAGGACTGGTCCATAGTTTCCTGATTCTTCCTATTTTCCCATTTCAAAAATGGGGGTTGTTTCCCCTTTTCCAGTCAGTGGGAACTGCACCAGGCTGCCACGACTTCTCCAATAGGATGGATAATGGCTTAGCAACCTTAAGTGAAAATAAGAATGGTCTAAATGATAATACCAGGGCAAATATACAATGTTCTGCAAAACAAGGGGAAGAGTCAACTGCCCAGCCGGTTCAAATAGAATTGCATACGTCTGTGTTAAATTCCTAGTTGCTCTATCAGCTGGATATCTCACAGCACCCAGACAACAATCCCCTAGAGACCTTTCCAAGTACATTTCTTAGCAGAACTCTTAGCACATTTCAACTAGCAGAGCTTGAAACACTGACTGGCATTTGCTTTGCTCTGTCAAAAAGCACGGAAGAACTGGTTTTCCAGGTTCATCACCGCGAGCTGCTCATGAGAATTTTTTTCCTTTGCTTTAAACCGCAATTATTGCCAAGGAATAGCCACATGGAAACCTCTTTACTCTGTGCATCTGCTCTGGGCACATCTGGGTCACACCTGCTTGCTTTACCACCAAAGTTTTTCTGCAAATGCTTCCTACTTTTGTAGTGAAGAGTCTCCAAAGCTGTGGGTGATGTTACTCATCGCAAATACTCTTAGGGGCGAGGATGTGAGCAGCAAAACCAGCGCGGTGTGGCTTTAAAATCCTGAATTCAGTTTATAGCAGTTGTGTCTTGAGTCAGCGAAGAAGTCGGATGCGCAGCGCGAGCTTGCAGCGCCTTCCCAAGTCTGCGGGAAACTCGAGTACCAAAGGCACGCTCGCTCGCTGCTTCTCCTGCAGAGTCATCTGAAAGATGCAAACCAACTCATAAACAGTGCCGAGCGGAGCAAGAGGGGTTTTCAAGGGAAAGAGACCAAAAGCAAAAATCTCTCTAGACATAATGGTGTCATCAATGAATCAAGGCAAGCGTGCCCCGAAAAACACAGCGCCTAGACAGCCTGTTGCTAAAGAAAGTTCCATATTGCAACACCGATGAAGTAACGCCTTGACTCGACAGCCATGGGCAATATGTCCAGACACCGACTACGGACCTCAGCGGTGAGAAGAGAGTCGTTTCCACTAACCTAACCCCCGAGAGTCCTTCAGCGACCTTGAATCAAAACAGACGTGCGCCCTGTTCGCGCTAACATCTCGCGCGCTCACAGCGAGCTACCTACAGCTACGAGCAAGGAGAAAAGCGATTCGGGGTGGAATGAAGCAACATCTGCCATCGTGTAACTGCCGGGACCTCGAGCACACTGCCAGGCCGAGCTAGAGGGCTCGCCTCGAGTCCTGCCACGCTGCGTTAGCCCAGGGCTGAACGGCGGAGCAGAACAGCACAGCATCTGTCCGGCACCACACCGCAGCCGCACGCTTCAAGGTTCGAGCTGGTCACGTCTGAATACGTGCTGCACTAAACACCTATCTTTTTTTGCAAATATAAACCCAAAATCCTCTGACCCCACCCAGTAATTAGCATCCTGTTACTAACTAAGCCTCAGAAACCCAAAGTGTGAATCTTTTTCATAAGGCAGAAGCCTCTTCTACAGCGGGAAGAAATATTCAGACCCGTAATTCCACACTGGTTCTTCTGAAAAAATCACACCCTATAGCTCAGGGTTCAGCAAAAACTCAAACTCTGAACTACATGCTCCAGAAATAATTCTTCTGAAGCTGGGCTGGCATGACACTTGGCTTGGAGCTGAAGGGCTGATTCACTGCCAGCTACTGACTGCAGAAGGGACTTGTTTGCATTTGGGGGCCAGCTCCTCCTAATTTCATTAGAAATGCGAGTTGACCTTTTGCAGCAGAAACATCACATGAGCGTAAATACTACTGCTTTCTTCATACACCCATAAAACACTGATAGGAGAGCAGTCCTGTGACCTCTCTAGTCATCTTGTTTTCATTACTGCTGCGGCTGCAGAGGGCAAAAACGATGCTCAGGATAAACTCCGAACGGGTCAGCAGAGCTGGGGGCTCCCCACCCCTGCCCGAGTCAGCTGCAGGCAAGCAAAACCCAAAGCGGCTTGCTTCCAAACCCGCATGAGGACACAGTTTGATCAGCCCGATGACTACTCCTGCACTTGTTTTAACCACCAAAGTAATTACCCTAAAAGAAAAGGCCAGTATCTCCATGTGACTGCAGCGGCTTGTGCGGCTGTTTTCCTGCAAACCCGGGTCTTTTGGTAATAAGTGATGACTGCAACATCATGTGAGGGTTTGCAACAAGGAGCAACTCCTACATCGGGCGCTGGAATCCGCTGGGCAGACGGGGAGAGGAAGCAGGTTGTTTTCTTTTGTCTCTCTTACAGGAAGAGAAGTCACGTTGGGCTGGCAGCGGTTCAGCTCTGAGCTCAGGGCTGGGGCTGGGAACTGCCGGGGAAAGGCTGGGGCTGGAAATAAGGCAGAGAGGCTAAAAAAAGAACTTGAACATTGTGTCAAAGGGTTGGACCAGAAAGCACGTGAGGGATCTGCTTTCAGGTAACGGGCAACCTTTGGCTCACTGTTTTCATGGGGCTGGTGCTTATGTTTAGAAAATCATCTACTGCAGGTTAGGAAAAAACCCAACAGAGACACAGAAAACGTTCAGCCTTCCCCAAATTCACGGCATTAAGCAATCGCAACTACACAGGTGCCGTCCTTCTCCGCTTCCACTGTACATACCTGAGCACCCGCTCACCCACCCCTCCAGGTCGCCAGGGACTGCAAAGTCCCCCCTCTACCGAAATCCCGAGAATCACCCAACGGCACTTTTCGCCCCCAGTTTTTATTTCCACACCGCACAAGGAACACGGTTCTGCGGCTGCTTTAACCCCTCGTTCCTGCACGAACTCACTCACCAAATGGAAAGAAAAATCCCTTACACGCCTGGCTGCTAACCTGAAACCGAAAGAAAGAGAAGGGCGAAAGCTTTCCCTCGCGCAACGGCGATGCAAATACCGACATCTGGGGAAGGGTCGGTCCCGGCACCGTCCGCTCAGTCGCAACGCTGGGAGATAAAGTACAGCGTCATGGTCTGCAGGGCCTGAAACTGCCCGTTATCACAGAAACGCAGGTACTTTATGTCCTTCCAGTCGCGGGTCTAAACAGGAAAACGATGAACACTAAGAATATTTTTAATAACTTTTCCAAATGAGTCTCTAACCCAGGTGGGTCTACTTCAAATTACATGGTAAACAGAATTTGAGGCAAATTATACCATTGACTAAAAACCCCTCTGCTCCGATAAAAGTCTGATTTAAGAAACAGATTTCCATATGTGCTTGGCCAGAGCACGACAAGCCTCCGCCTCTCCTGGGAAGCACGACCGTCTCCAGCCGAGCGCGCTGGGCACCGGGGATGCCGGGGCAGGCGCCGGTCTGCAGCGAGCATCAGGCACCGGTCGGCAGCGAGCATCAGGCACCGGTCGGCAGAGCATCAGCGCCGTGGCTCCTGGGGAGGGGGGGGCCCGGCTCTGGCTCGCCAGCCCCAGAAGCTCATAGGCTTTTAATCCCGAGGAAGAACGCTTTGTTCCCGCTGCTTAATCTGCATTCAAGAAGCGTGTTTGGGGGGGGGGGAAAGAGATGGTCAAAACACCTTGCAGTCAGAGCAAAAAACAGCTAGAGAAGGTAATTTCTAACTGTTTGGGGCTTCTTGCTTTTCTTTCTTTTTAAACTGTTAAGATGGTTTAGACAGTAAGGGCTCCTAAAACACTTCCATGTAAAGTTAGATGAGCCTAAATAATCGACGAGACATTTACGTTACCCTTATATGCTAAAAGCAACCAGCCGATCTCACACCATCCATCAAGACCTTTCATTCATGGGCGTGATGACAATGATGGCAATTAAGAAAAAGGGACAGAAAAATCCCAGTCTTCTCATTTAAACCTGGAATAAAATGCCTGACTACAACGGGGTTTAGTTAAAACCAGTATAAGGCACTCCTGTTCCAGAGCAGGGCTACCTCCAGGCGGGGAGATGCACTGGTACAGTCCACATGCTCCTCAACGGCAGCAGCTTCCCGAGCAGACGAGACCTGGGGCTTTGCCTGCCCACCCCGGGCCGTGCCAGACAATTACATCTCACTCCCTTTAAAGAAAGTTTACATAACAGGGACAGAACTGCTTTTAAACGTGGTCCAAAAAACACACGTACGCTGAAAAGATATTAAAAGAGGCACCAAATTTAGATCCTGCTTTGCCTAGCAAGCAAAGAGCTCAAATAAACGTAATTATCCCAGTAAAAGAGAAAAAAAGTAAGTGCCTTTACTTTTGGTGCAATCATTTCAAGTTGAAATAAAACCCGATGCGGTGGCCTGGCCCCCGGCTTACAGCATCGCCGCCTCCACGGAGCTGGCGACGCCGAGGTTTCGCATCAGGACCAGCTTCGCCACTTTCAAAACAGATTAATTCCAAGTGGTACGTGATGAACCCCAAGTTCAGTGCGACTCCAGGGAGCAGAGACGGCCCAAGGCTGGAAGAGCGCGAGTGGCCGGAGCCGCTCTTTGTGGACAACTGCGTGGAGAAATAAAGACTTAGTCCGGTATCGCTTACTGAGTTTTCCAAGAAAAAACGGCCTCGGAGAGCCACGACGCGTCCGTGCCGTTTTCTACTGCTCTTGGAATAATCCTGGGAAAACAGCAGCAAGGATAAACGTAAATATTCATCGCAAAGTGACTGAAACAGCCCTAGTTAACACGCACGGCCTCTTCGCAATGATGAAACCAAGAAACCTCATAGTCTGTGACGTCAGACGCGGACAAGGCTTACACCAGACACTGATCACCACCACCGTGCCGGCGGCTGCCTTGCACCACTCAGCGTCCCGACAGGCACCCGGCAGCACTGGGTCTGGCCAGGGAAACCAGGGACCTCCTGCGAGCACCAGGATTCACCCAAACCCGGCCCCGCTGGCACTGACGGGGGGCCCGGCACACATCGGAAGACGACAGACGCGATGATGAACGCCGACGGCGGCGGTGACGCATCCCAGGACAGGAAGGTATTTGTGCGGCGAGCGGAGCCGGTGCCCACGGCGCGGGGCAGCGAGGGACGGGGCAGATAAGGGAGCGCGGCGGCGCTGCCGGACAGGGCATTTTTCACATAGCCAGCATTCCTAGGGGAGGCCGTCGCTGCAGAAATCCCTTGTCTTGGTTAATAAAAACACATAAAAAGGAGAAAGAATGAATCAAGCTTTTTTGGCCACAACAGCAAATACACCACTTCACTCGCTCCGCAGCCTCGTGTGCTGTTCGGGGACGCTGCTGGGATTGTACTCTTGTTTTTTTAAGGTAAAAAAAGGTATTACACAAACATCTGCTCATCAGCACCCCACCCTCCCCACATTCACTTAGGTCAATACAGTTTATATCACGCCCACAGATTTTAAAAGGACCTGTCTATCAGCTTCATCTCTAAATACCCAAAACAAGAGGTGAAAGCTAGAGGAAAACTGGAAAACCGTAACCTCCGCAGAGGCCCGTTAACCCAAACTGGAACGCGTGACAGGCACCGATACAGGAACCAACGTGACTTTCTGGCTGCCCGTTTTATTGCGATCAGCAGCAGGGGACAGGCAACAGGAAATTCGTATCCCATGATAAGCTCACTTACAGAGGGATTAGTGGAATTTTACCAGTTTCCAAAGTCATTTACACAAACACCCGAAACCACCACGCTGGCGTTGCTTGTCGAACATCGCGCCGCTCGTCTGCTGCGGCACGGTGACAGCACGAGGAAAACTCCGGGCTGTCACCGTGGAGGTTTTCTGTGGCTTGCCTTTTAACTCCCAGCTGCAGAAAAGCCTTTCGGCACACGGCTGTACCTCCGCACGAGACAAACAAGGGGTTGTGCCAAGATGGAGCTTACAACGGAGCAGAGCACGCCCTGGCACACCGGGCTGGCACCCCGCACTGAAACCGATTCCAAGGTCTGGAAGAAAAGCTCACGGCCGCTGATACTAAAGGTCTCATGGAAGGATTTCTACAGACCTTCATGTTTGCAAAAACTCTTTTACCTTTGAAGTGGCTCGGAAGCCAAGTCCAGCCTAGCTGTGTGCCCTCAGATCCCAATTTGCATTCTGGCAATTTCCCGCTAATTGCACGTGACAGAAACGGTGACGAGCGCTGCAGCTTTTCCTCCGTGGATCGAGGTGCCACCTGCCCAGCTACTCCCGGCAAACTACAGAAGGTCACTTCTATCACTAAACGCTGCCCTTCCGTGAGCAAACCTGGATAAAGATCACAGAGGAGACTCACCCGAGGTGTGCACGCCTGGCACCGTAATGCATCAAAGCACAGTCGTTAATCCCTGGCTAATTAACATCTTCATTCCGCAGATGAAGTGCATTTACAAGTTCCGATGACACACACACGCCATCAGCGCCACACCACCAGCTCCTGCAGCTCCTTCCCCTCCTCCTTGCCCATTCCAATGCTGCTTAGTCCAGTATTTCTTGCTCAGGACTTAGGCATTAATTTTGAAAATACAGCCTGACTCGTTTTATTATATTTTTGCATCTTAAACCCCACTATATAACCTTAGCAGTAACACCCTCAAACTGCCTAAAAACCTCTGGACTTAAGCCCTGAACTTAAAAACTCCAGGCTACACGTTCAACTCAAGCTCGTGGAGAGCCAGACACCGAGCAAGGCGAGGACGCCGTGCTGTGCAGTGCAGACCGACACACGCAAACCCAGCCGCCTAAACGCAAGTTTTATTTCTTCCAAATCTAATTGCACGTCCCGTTCGCAGTGCTGAAGGAGGGCAGCTATGGGGACGGGTCAGCCCCTGCCAGCACCACGAGATCAAGTCTCCAGAGGACCGCAGTCCAGCTTCTGAAAGAACGGGGTGGAATAAAACAAAAATATTTGTAAAACGTAATGGGATTTTTTTATTTGCAGAATGTTTTTCAGGCAGCTAGCCAGCACCACTTCAAAGAGTAAAAAAGCATGTGGTTTTTGCACAGCTTTGTACTTTAACATTAAACATTTAAAACAACAAGAAGAGAAAAAGCCGGGCTCAGTGAGGCAGCCAGGCAACCGTCGCTTTGATGCAGGAGAAAGTACGTCAATCGGCTGCATCACTGCAGCGGCTCCGGGGTCGGGGAACCCTCCTACAGCATGTCCCTGCCCACGCAGGCAGCGCCGCGTACCGCTCGGCGAGAGGAGGGGGAGGAAGACAAAAAACCCCCAAGACATCACTTTTCACTCCAGCAAAAGGACAAAACTGAGTCAGACGCTAACTCACAGGCGGCTTTTTGTAAGGTGCGGAGGTAACGCCGCAAAGGCTGGAGGCGTCCCACGGAGGGGCCGCGAGGAGGCACACGCCGCCGGGCTGCTCCCCGAGCCGCTGGCAGCCAGAGGGACCGGGGACGTCCCTGCAGGAGCTCGAACCGGGGGCGCACGCAGTCCCTGGGGAGAGGTGGTCCTGCCACGGCATCTCCCCCGCCCAGGCAGCATAAAAATCAGTGCGAGTCAGGCAAAGCACACTCACGGCAGGCGTGTTCGTGCTGCAACACACCAGGCAATTTCATTTTCACACAGGACCATTAACTCCACGTTATGGGCTTGTTTTGCAACTGGCTCCTGACTGTCTGCAGAACTTAATTTAGACATACGAAAGAGACAGGTCTTGACTAAGCAAGAAGCGCAATTTCTAGCAGCCCGGTTTCGCTGGGACAGCTAATTGTCAATTCCTCAAATTCCAGGCAGTTAAAAACTGGACTTTGGTCTCACTTCCCACCGTTGAACCTGTTCAAGTCTAGCTACGCCCAAAAGGACCCAGACCTAAAGTTTATTGCACTAGGGCTCTTCAATGCAATTTCACCTCTCTCCTGAGCAGGTTTTCAAGTCCACGCAGCAGGTTACTACGGGGCAGCCCGGGACGGTGAGTTTTTCCAAGGCATAAAGCTGCAACAAGCTCCATCAACACCTCCTGCACGACGGGAACCCAACCGAACCCGCCTGCAGATTTCAAAAAAGCACAACAACAACAAAAAGCCGGAATTACGAAGGACGAGGCGCAGGCCCGCGCTGCCTCGTTGGTGGCAGGGAGTTATTCCTAGCAGGTAGCTGAAGTAATACAGTTTATTTAAAAAAAAAATAAAGGGGGAAGTCCTCGTGCTACACGAGAACCTCAGCTGACTGCTGCTATTTGCTGAAGGTTTCTCATTCACACCAAGATTCATTAGACAGCGCTGGAGTCTCCTATACTAAAATAAAGGGAAGAAAGGCAGGATTTAGTACCTTGTGAAAAATGCCTATTTGGGTTTGCCGGGGTGGCCAAAAGCTGCTTTGATATCAGTTGCTCCTATTGCTAAAAAAAGCCCGCTAGGCAGAATGAGTACAGTCCTTGGCACCGTGCATCTCCTCCTCCTCCTCCTCCTTCTGCGGGCGTGCGGCTGGGATGCAGCCCCGGCACGAGCCACCCTGCAGCCCCCCCGGTGCTGGTTGCAAGCGGTGCCCGCACATCTGAAGGCACCTGCCACCTCCTCCAGCCCCGAGGAACCCGGACGAGCTCTGGTCGCCACCGCATGCAGGGCTGGCATCAAGTTTTGGTGTGAAAGGGGCAAGAAAAAATCTTCCCCACCCACGGAAGCATCGGGCGAGTTGACCTCGGGCGAGTTGACCTCGGCCATGGGGCTTCTGCTTCTAAATCCACAAGTCACTTCAAAAGACTCTTAAGCGATGAAATGGTTTTAAATAGGATTGTTCTAGCTGCTCTAAGACTTTCCTTCACTCCTTCCTAGGAACTGAGCACTCTGGAAACTGCCGCAGATACGGGAGACTGCTGGGGATGCGCCGCGAGAGGCAGCGCCCAGCGACCCGTGCGATGCTCAGAGCACCCTCAGCTCCCACCGTGGTCGCTACAGAAAGGCAGAACCCGCTTTGCCACTCACCTTCATCCAGGGGTTTGCAAATAGTTAGGAATAAAGTAAAAGACAGGAGGAGAAAGTTCACTTTACCCTGCACTTACACTCACCTTGTAAGAGCCGTGCTTACACAGAGCTCTTACCACGCCAGAGCAGAACTGTTCACAAAGGCGCAACTTTTTTGGTGACATTTCAATGTTAATCAGAAAAGCGTCTTACACATCATCTTGCCAGAGCTGGAGTTTACACTCTCAGTGCCAGCAAAGGCAAGAGGATATTTTAGCAATGGTGTGGGGGAAAAAGGAGGAGCTATCACCCAAATTAGTA
Source organism: Psophia crepitans (assembly GCA_013399095.1). Lineage (NCBI taxonomy): Eukaryota > Metazoa > Chordata > Aves > Gruiformes > Psophiidae > Psophia > Psophia crepitans. The sequence continues at coordinate 32,724 of VWZZ01006770.1, forward strand.
ACTGAACTACAACCTGCAAGTCGATGAGTGGGTAACCGACGGCGGAAAGGCAACGTGCCCGCTCCAGAGCGCCAGCGCTTCCTGCTGAACAGGAAACGCTCGGAGAGGGAAAAGGTAAAAGCAACTGCAGAACACGACAAGGAGAAACCAGGTGGATTAGTCACCGACGACTAATAACACAAATAAATCCGGTGCGTGTGTTCATTCATCCCTCCTCCGGGGGCTTCGGGGTGCTGCAGCCGTTACACGCGGAGGGGCTCGATATTAAGCGTCCAGCGAGGTACAGCCAGTTCTCGCAGGGAGAGCGCCGTCGCTGACAGCACGTAACTCCCACCGAGCGGAGCTGGAAGTGCCAGGGGAAATGACTGGGTCACTAGAAAGTGAATTAATTCAACGCCACCACAGCTCCTTGCCGGGCTGTCGATCTGTGGCAACGGTGAGGCTTAGGCAAAGGAAAGATTGGCTTGTTTTTACTTATTGAAGTGGAAGGAAAGGCTTCTATAAATAGGAACTACAGGAATCGGTGCTGATGACATTTGCTCTGACCTCATTCATCCTCAGGAGATGTAAACACCGAATTTCACTCTTGACTGATGGACAAAACAAGCCCTGAAAATCCCTCTGAGTTGTAGGGGAAGGGAAGTGGTTGGATTTTTTATTTTTTTTTGTAATTAGAATAGGAAGAGGGAAAATGACCAAATTCCTAAAAAAAAAAAATGAACATTCACCTGGAAAAGTCTGTTTTTATACAGTGGTTTGAGCCCAGCCTGCCCACTCACCTCCCAAACACCCTCAAGATCCCCGATACAGGAACTGACTTTACAGCCACTGCAGGGCACCAGGTCAGGGATCCCAGGCGGGAGCAGCCTGTTGCTAACCTTCTCCTGCTCTTCAGCAAGCAAGGGGGGTTTTTTTGCTGTAGTGTCCCACAGGCTGGCTCCTGGCTTGCTTCTGAGCGAGCCAAAAAAAGAAGAAAGGGGAAAAAAAAAGGGGGAAACCCCCCCCCCCAATAGTTTGGAGCAGGCTGCAGACCCAAGAAGTTATTTGTCCTGAAGATCCCCGGGTTAAAGGCAGCACATCTATGGCTCAAGCCCTCTAAGGAAAACTTGTAAAATAATAAGAAGTGATCCAGCAATAAAATCGACAGTTTTCGCTAGCTTGCCTGCCCAAAGCCGGTGTTTTTACCGGCCACGGCTTGGACCTGACAATTTTACGTGTCTGACAGCAGCACATCTGCTGCTTGCACGCTTGCGCTCAGAACACTCAGTGTTCATTCACAAGATCTTTAAGAAAAGGACCAATTACACATACCTCTGCAGTTAGGACATAGGAACTAGCCCAGCTGTAGCAGGACCAGCCTGGGCGCAGGAGAACAAAGGCAACAAGTGCAGGACAACAGGGAGTGCTGGAGAGGGAGGAGAAGGTAGAGAATACTCATTAAACCACTCAGAATCATGACACATCTCATGCTGCCACCCACACTAGAGGCAAACAAAATAAAACAAACTATTAATGAAAAATGAACAGCTGATACTGACAGTGACCCGACCACAACTCGCAGGGGATGGAGGAGCTGAGCTGCCTTCGAGGTGCCACGGGACCTCCGGTTGCTCCACCAGCTTCATCTTCAAAGCTTCAGCCTCTCGTGCCTAGACCTGGCAGACTCAGCTCAACTCAATTTATCCCACAGATTACTCCACAGTCGAGCCTTGTGAACGTGTACACGCAGCGTTCAAACACTGCTTCTACCCAGTGAATCAGCGTAAGTCAGCCCAGCTCTGAGCACCACGGTGGAACAGAGTCTCATTTTCTGAAATGTCAGAGTAGGAGTCTGCAGCTCGTTAGTGCCAGCTCCGGCGCTGGAGGATGCAGTGTGGTAGCATGCCTTGAGGAATGAAGTAAGGTCAGCCCCAAATTTAGGCTTGGCTGAATACGCCGCTAATGTGTCTTAAATGCAGTTTGTTAAAAATAAAGGGTTTATTTTGATATGGCACACGGCATATTGCATCATCTGGAGTGTGCGGCAAGACAGATGGTAAGAGCAAGGCAGAGCCTTCCCTTCGCAGCATTTGTTACCATGTTAGGAGCCTCTTCAGATGGCTGTTTAATAAGTCTTCCAGGGGCTGTTTAAGGCGAGAGAAATTGAGATCAGCGCTTCGTGAACCCTTACTGTAAAGGAGCTGACAGCATTAAGAACAGCCGGGGCAGCGGAGAGCACGTTGTAACGAGAGAACCACGTCTTGCAGGAGTTTTGAAATCCTGTTGTTCATATTAGATGATTTACAAAGCAGTGGCTGATGCTTGGGACGGGACGGCAGGTTCCCGGCTCTGCAGGGATCCTGTAAGATTCCTGTTGCCCCCCAGTCTCCTACTTCACCAACACCAGCCCTACCCGCTCCTCCAAGTCAGTGCATCAAGGTAAACAAGATCTTAAAGCCACTTTGAACCAACGCTGTGCACTTCTAACGTCAAACACCTTAAAGAACCTCAGCGAAGAGCAGCGTGCCGCCACCTCACTCCCACCAGTATCGTGTTAAGATTTGGCTGCCAACCTAAAATTGTCAGCAATCTTACTGCAGCAGCAAATGCCTGCTCAAATCCACGAGCGATGGATGAGTACGGTGACATTTGGCTCAGAATGACGAGAAACTGCAACACATGACGTGGCAAAGCCAGCCGGCTTTTAGCTGATGTTCTCCTGGAGTAAATAAACCCGAGTCAGTAAACTTACAGAAACCAAAGAAATGTATTTGAAGGCAGCATTGCCCCAAAATTAAAAGCAATAAACAGCTAAAGCTCCATGCGAGCCTCTTGGCTCCTTTATAGCCTGGAGCTCCAGATAGAGCGTCTGAGCTAATTACAAAAAGCCCCGCTTTGCCGCTGGAGCCACAGAAGCAAGGCAGAGCTCAGCGTGCCGCGCGGCCTCCACCGGGGCTCTGGCTCGCCGCTGAGGGCTGCGGTCCATAAAAGCCGGCGGAGCATCCTGCTGAGCCATCCCACCACCCAGGGGAAGGCCTGCGGGGATACAACCGCCGCCCGCAGCTGCTGCAGCCGTCGGTTTGCAGCGTTCAGGCAATAAAAGGCCATGCGATGCACCCTGCTCCTAACAGGTTTCCCCTCCCAATTAACAAATGTCTTTTGGTGCCAGGAAAGAAGCACCATCAGATTGCGGCAGAGCCAGTTCTGCATGTACAGAATGCAAATCTTGCAGCTCCTTGAAGATATCTGGGAAGTGCTGGCGGAGTGCAGAGGGGCTGCCTTAACTGCTTCACCCCACTGCTGCAATATCTCTGCAGCAGATATTACTTTCTAAGGGTTTAAAATCCGAGGTACAGTAGCTGTCCAAAGCTATTTGCAAGTTTACTGTAAACAAGCCCTGCTTCTCAGGTCTCTGCTTCAAGCAAGATAAACCGTGTGGCAATTAAGCTACCGCTTCTGTGCCAAAACATTTTCTTCTGAAGTTCTGCAGAACCATCCCGAACTCCTGGAAGAGCAGCCTGGGGCACGGGCAGGGAAACGAGCGGGCTGCAGGACGCGACCGATGCTGCAGGACGCGACCGACGCTGCAGCTCTCCAGCCTTCACCGCTGCTCAGGCGTCCAGCTGCTGGCAGACAGGGGGCTCTTCCCTCGGGGAGGAATTCGGGACCCAGCGCTTGGAGCGCAAACAGGGACAGTTGCAGAAAGAGGTTGCTCTCCACCAGTTCATCTCGCAACGCCCCGGCACGCGTGCCCGCACCGGGGTACGCCTGCGGACGTGCGGCTGGCAGTGTTCCCCGGTAAGGGCCGGCTGTAAAAGCTTGGGAGCAGTATTAAGCGCAGGGCTACCACGAAAAGCAGAACTGAAATTAAACCTGCGATGCAGCTTCGCAAGGGAAAAGCCGACGACACGCTGCATTAGTTCGTACGTGGCACCCAGGCTGCTCATGTTCCGCAGAGAAGCCGTCTGTCCGGTGGACTCCTCGGATGGTTGGAGGACGCCAGCGGTTGGGTTCAGCTCCCACCCGCTCTCCCAGGAGCTGGGTTGCAGCTATCTCCATCTTCTGCCACACTTCCCAGGTACACCAGGAGCCCCGAACTCAAAAGCACTGCCGCGCTCCAGCAAACACCTCACACCGAACCCAGAGCGCGTTACGGCTCGAGGCACCTCGGACCGTCAGGCAGACCCAAGTTATGGATTCAAGCTAGAGGAAACCTTGAGTAATTTAACATGCTCCAAAAGTGTCCTGCTGCGTTTACAATTAAACTACCACAGGCAGCAAAACAAAACCAACACTGTCCACAGAAAAGGGAAGAGATTTGTGATTGTTTCACATGCCCTGAACCCCCTCTGGCCTTGAATCCTTTGGCCAGACACCGCATTCAACAGGTTAATGAGCTGGAGAGCTGATCAAAGGACAGATGTTTATTCCCCCTTTAATTTCTGTTCTACTCACAAATGCTCACAAATATTTATCTACAGAAGTCACAGCGCTAATCCCATCTCCTTCCTAGCTTTTAAGTTTAGTGATCAAAGTGGTACAATTTCTTGAAGACTGTATTTCAATTTCAGTTAGTGGTCTCTTCTAAAGAATAATCATAAAAAAAGCATTTTTCATAGGGGAAATTAAGAGAAAATGGGTATGTCCTAGCAAAAATTAAGAGGAACATCAAAGTGAAACCAGGCAGCTTAATTTCACACCATCTATTCCTAAAAAGGATGACTGGAGGCAATCCCCTTTCAAGAAATGCCAGAATTAGGATTTCACTTCCCCAGAAAAGTGTCTCGGAGCACCGCCTCATCTACCCCAGCTTCACATCAGGATGTGGGTTTGCATGGAAACCCCTCTACCCGCCACCCAAACCTCTTAAAAAATGATCTCAGAGCAACAAGCAAAGCCCCCCCCCACTGGTGGCACAGGGAGAACGGGGGCTGTGACAACCGAGGCGCTCGCTCAGGAGGTGGCCCTGGGAAAGGGCTTTGTTTTGCTTTCCCCGGCCCCTCCAACCCTTCACTGGCCACGGCTGCAAACACACAGCTTGCGAGCTCTGACTTCATTATCAGAGCTAATTTGCTCAATTGCATTTCACCGTTAACGATGCAAGCCCTTTACGGGACAAGAGCATCACTGAAATTTCGCCCTTACGATAAATAAACGAGGTTCAAATCCCCTGGACGGTGCGGTAAACATTTCCTAACTATTATTAGCCAAAGGAAAGAGTGTGATCAAGCTCCTTTAACAGTCAACACTGGCTATTTCCACCGGTCCCGCTGCCAGGGGTGTAGTTTGCTGCCAGGGGACACGCGGTACCTCTGCTGGGCAGCTGCAGCAGGATGACAGCCCGCTGCTGTAATGGAGTATATTAAAATTCAGTGCCGTGAGTCAGCCAAGCATGTGCAGGACGGCTTCAACAACAAACCGCCCCCGGGTGCTGCAAGCATGCGAAGATGTTTTGAGCATCAAAGTCAAGACGTTAGAGGTGCACGGGGGGGCACACCGCTCCTCGAGCTCAGGGCAACCGGGAAGCTGCAGCTTTCCCACCCATTTGACAGAGATGCTTGTTTTTCCTCTTCTTTCCAAAAAAGCCCAAATCAGATTTCTCGAGAAGCAAAAGGCTCGTTGCCCACACGAGGGCAGTGGTCAGGACATTATTAGCAATGCCCTCTGAGATGACCGTCCTCTCCTTCCCCCTCTCGGTGCACGCTGATCCCAGAGTTGTTTGTCTCTCCGCTCTCCATTTGTCATCCTCGCTCAAAGAGCACATGAGTCAGACTGTGCACCACAGATGCTGCTGATAAAAGCACACTCCATTTGGGAATATTAGCAACGCTGCAGAACAAAGACAGCTAAAAAAAAAAA